>PVKS010028838.1:0-25977 GCA_004027875.1 Aplodontia rufa
TGGAGAAAATGGAGGGTGTGCATACCCCACTTTGTGAGATACAATCTTGCTTTCTTTGCTGTCAGACATTTGAAATGAGAATGGACTGTGGCCAGCATCAGGGGGAATGAAGGATCTACTAGTGACACTCCTGGTTGGTGCTTCCTGTTTTCAACTCAGGGCCTTGCCTCTCCTGCTCTTCAGTCCTGTGGAGAAGTATTATTATTGAATTTTCTCCATCATCTCTAGAATTAGAAGGTGGTGGTAGAGAGATAACCAGGTTCCTTACATTCTATGGTCAGGGGAGACATAGCTCTCAAATCCGCAATGTGACTGCTATGAACTGAGACTTGCTGGAATGTTTCAGATTTGAGTTTGTACTTCCAAAAATACCTATACTTTAGTAATAACACTTCACCAGCCACATGATACTCTCAAAATATTGGATCATGTTATAAATTCAATTCCTACTGTTTCTTTATTTGTTAATGTAAATACTGGAAAATTGTATATTACCCTGTGCCTCACATATTGTTTCAAATAAAATTGTTAGAAATACTGAGGTGCCAGAAGAAATGTAATCACATGATAGGAAATTTTTGGGCAGTAAAAACTTTACTTCTGCAGAAGGGCATGCTACAGAATCTAGCAAGCAAGTGCACCTGGGTGGGCAAACCACCTGCTCTAATCACTAACCTGAAGCAGTGCTGCCCTTCACTCTTATTAGAGGAACACTGGAGTGCAATCCATATGACTGGCCAAATTTTAAATTGAGGCAAGCAAAATATAGAGCTTTAACTAAAGTGACTACAAATGAATCCAATAAAGGCTGAACATTTTACTCTGAAAATGTACCATCAGACTTCTGTTTCTACACAAACTATTTTCATTGGACATCCCTGCTTTAGGGGGTGGCTTTCTTGTTCAAAGCTCAATATGTCTCCTCCAAGACAAGAAAGCAGAAAAGTTAAATGAAACTTTACAGTAATTGTCATATATTATTTCCATTCATGAACATACAGACATATATAATTCTTAAATTGAATTTAACTTATATGATAGGTTAAATGAAGATATTCTTCTGGTTGGGCTAATTCCCTCTTCTGGGAGGAAAACTTGCTTTAAAATGGGTGATATCTAAGATTCTGAGTTCCAGTTCTGGACCGAAAATAAAGACAAAACCTACAGCGAGGATCCTGTCACTGTAGCCTCATTCCTTCCTGGGTTGGAGCCACCTCTTGTCACACAGAAAGAAGGCTCACTGGGCTAAGCACCAGGGGAGGGCCTAGAGCCCTGCCCAATCAGCAGCAGTGCGGTGAGAACCGTCCAATCCCACGCACAGCCAGCGAGGAGGAGGCGGCACCACAGTCAGCTCAGCGTGTGGTTCAGAGCCTACATTGATGCAGTCAGCTTCTGTCTGGGCTTCTCCACCAACCTCATTTGTCCCGGACCTCTTGGGAGACTGCCTGGTTCTGGCACCCACCAATCCTGCAATCAGCTACCAGGCTCCTTCACCATGCCTAGGAAGTCCAGTTTGCTCTGCTCTACAGTCGCTGAGGACCCCTTGGGAGCCTGCCTGGCTCCGGAGCAGCAGGACAGGGTGAGTATGCTGTGGCCTCTTGAGCCTGGGAATGAGGCCTTGGAACCAGAATAGAGGAGGCAGGAACAGGAGCTGAAGGACACTGCAGTCCTGGAGTGAGCAGGCTGAGCCCTCGCTGCAGCACCCACTAGTCCCAGCGGCCATCCAGCCCTGTGCAGCCTGCCCCTTACTCGCAGGGCCCTCAAAATGGCCTCTTGTCATATGGGGCAGTTGTGTGGCAGCCCACCATCTTCCAATGGTGTGTGGTGATTGACAGGTAGGAGGATCACAGAATCACCACTCCACAGGGCATTTTTTCCTGCAGGGGAATAGCTGTGGCCCCTCGGGGACAGGCTTCATCCTTCCATCTAAGATTTGCTTGCGTTTTGTTTCTAATACTGGAGTTTGAACTCAGGGGTGCGTTAACACTGACTATGTTCTTGGTGATTTTACCTTTTATTTGGAGACAGGGTCTAGCTGAGTTGCTGAGACAATCCTTGATGTGGTTGGATTTATGTGAATCTTTCCATTGCATGGTAAGATTGCAATTTTTACATGGGGATTCATTAGTGGATTTTATTTATATAGTGATTTTTTGATTATTTTTGTAATTTGAGAGATTCATAATATACCTGTGTCAGGTAGTTCTAGATAAATACTGATTTTTCTATTTTCATTCAAAGTTTCTTGGCTATATATATGTTCACATTGGGGATGAAGGTTAGAACTTTTTGCTTTGGTTCCATGTAGCATTAAAATTGAAGGATGGGGCTGAAGTAGTGGCTCAGCAGTTGAAGCACTTGCCTGGCATGTGTGAGGACCTGGATTCAAATCCCATTACCGCATACATAATTGTCAGTTAAGCAAAGTCAGATGAAAAATTAGAGAAAATGGATTCTATTTTTGTCTTTCTGTCTTTCACTCTCTCCCTCTCTTAAAAAAAAGTAAATCATAGTGAATATTTCATTAGCATGTTATTGTTATACAAAATATTGGGGTTCATTTTGATCAATCATACAAGAAAGAAATATAAATTTGCTGTAGTTTAGGCCCCTTTTCTCTCCTCCTACATCAACCATTCCCCTTCTGGTCTTCCTTCCTTTTTTTCATAACTTTTAAAAAATATCTTGGTTTCTAGATACACATAAAAGTGAAATTCACTGAGATGTATTTATATATGTACATAACAGTTTTGGTGAGAAGGTATAGATTAATTTCGAAGAAAATTATCATCTTTATAATGAGCTTTCTCTAAAAATGCAGTGTGGAATTGAGTTTTTTATGTGCTTTTGTATATTTTTATTTTCTCATAAGTTTAATATTTTCTTTTTCAAACATGTACATGTGTGAAATACCACAAGCATATAATATATATGAACTGTATGAAATGACCAAAAATGTGACTATCCCTTATTAATCATTTTTCCCATTTTATTATTATTCTCACAAAATGTGCATTTTTTTGCACCATCCCCCTATGTTTCAAGTGTTTGGATAAATACGGCTGTATTCTTATGTTGTATGATCATTTGGGGTACTGTAATTTCAGAGTCTGTTACTGGTGGAGTAGTATTATTATTGTATCATCAAAAGCTTCCACAAATAAATAGTTTAAACTCAATCCATGAAAATTCATTTGTTTCACATTTTCAACAACGCTATTTAACTTTGACTTTATTTCTTTTTTTTTAAATAGGGACAGTGAGAGATACAGAAAGAGAGAAACAACTTTATTTAATTTTTCACATGGCCTTTATTGCTCCAAAACCTAGTTGTGTACGTCGTGCTGGGGTTTGAACCCTAGTCCTCATACTTTCCAGGCAAGCACCAAAATCTCTGAGCCACTGCTCCAGCCCTTAACTTTCTCTTTTATTTATTTTTTTGCTTTTATTGATTTTTTTAGCTTTTGCATGATTTAAAGTTTGTCATTTAAAAAACATTTTTAAGGAGTTGAGTTATCATTCAATCATAAATGCATATACAGTAGCAATGTGATATGAATTAATTCTTAAGAAAGATCCCCCCATGACCAACACCCCAGTTTCTTGATTCTTTTATATTTCTCTCCTACAAGTGATACAAATGCTCCAATTGTGAATTATCCCTAATAATATGATAAGCATAAGTATTATTGTACTTCTCAGGGGGATAAAGAGTATGTCATGTTGGCTACAGTTTTAATTGTCTCCTTAGATCCCTCCCTGTTCTCCCTCCCTCTCCCATCCCCCACCTATTCCCCTCACCAAATATATATGATTGTGCTAGATTATGTCTTGCTTTGTTGTTGCTCAGTCTAATACATGAGTTTGACTAACTTTCACCCAACATTGGGTTTAGCTCTAGCTTCCACAAATGAGGGAATATATTCAGCCCTGGAGTCTCTGGGTTTGGCTAACTCGGCTCAGCATGATTTCTTCCATTGCCATCCCTTTACCTTCAGAAGCCACAATTTTGCTGTTTCTGATTGCTAAGTAGAACTCCATTGTATATATATCCCACAGTTTTTGTATCCATTCATCCATAATTTAGCTACTATAAATTGAACTCCTATAAGCTTAGATTTTGCTGTGTCACCATAATATGCTGATTGTAACTGCTTTGGGAAAATACCCAGAAGAGGGATAGCTGGATTCTATATTGGGTCCATCACTAATTTTTTGAGGAATCTCCACACTGATTTCCAGAGTGGCTGGACCAGTCTTCCGTTCCACCAACAGTGTGCTTGTGTTCCTGTCCCTGCAACACATCCTAAATCTGTTATCGTTTATATTCTTCCTGTTTGCCAATCTGACTAGAGTGAGGTGAAATCTTAATGTAGTTTTTAAATGCATTCTCCTGATTAATTGTGATTAGAACACTTTGACATGTTTTCATTGGCTTGCTCAATGTCTGCTATTGAGAAGTTTCTATTTAGCTCTTTTGCCCATTTATCAATTGGGTTGTTTGTATTTTTGATATTAAAATTTTTGAGTTCTTTGTAAATTTTATATATCAGTCACATTTTAAAGGGATTACAGGCCTTAGTTATCTCCTATTCTGTAGATTGTCTATTGGCAATTTTGACAAATTTCTTGACTGAGCAGAAGGTTTGTAATTTGAAGGCATGCCACTTATTGATTTTTGACTTTAGTTCTTTCATTTTGGCAAATGCAGGCCCCAGATATGATATTTCCATCTGGAGCAAGAGGCTGCTCGGGCTTATTCAGGCAGGGTTCCAGCGTAGATGTGCCCTGTGTGCTCTAGGCCTCAGAGATGAGGCCTAGGTCACTGCTCAGAGGGTCTTGAGGTCAGTCACTGTGGGCGTCTTGGGCAGGTGTGTCCTGCAAGGCTGTGGGCCCCAGAGCTGAGGCCTCCATCCTTGTACAGAGGCTGCTGGGGTCATCTCTGTTGATGTTCATGGGCAGGAGTATCCTGTGTGGTTGCAGGCCCTGGAGCTGAGATCTCCATCTGCACACAGAGGCTGCTGGAGTCAGGTCCACAGGAGTTCCTGGGTAGAGGTCTATTATCTTACTTTTGAGGCCTATGTCAAAGCAAAGAGAAGAGAATCTTTTATGACTATAAATTGAGCAATGCCATCAGTTATTAGAAGCAAGAATGATTACTACAGACTCTGGAAAGAGTGTGGATCAACTAACACTATGTCATTACTCCATTGTCAAGATAATTAAAATATTCATAACTATAAGGGAATACATTATTAGTATTGTACACATTGCATTTATGATGATATTCTTTCATCAACAATGGGAAAATTTTTTACTATTTAAATTAATGATGTGACCAAATGCTAATGTGGTAGATGTGAAAGCTAAGTAGCAATTGTTAAGGGTGTGTAACTGGCAAAATATGGTTAAATTACCATTATCTTGTCAGAAACAGCAACACTGTGATCAGCAATTTCATACTTAAGTATTAATATGTTCTGATTCTTTACTTAATTGCAGCTTCTTTGGACTGTGAACTATGTGGTGTGACCTGCAGACTCTATTTCCATTTGCTTTAGACTGTGTCTCAGAATTTATACTTTAAGACATATTTTAGATACAAGTGGAAATGTTATGATAGATGGCTATTCTAACAGTTACCTCAAAACACATGAATTTTTACAGAATTGTGGGGTACCTCACCTAGGATGCTGGGGAATGCCACGAGGGGGGCAGGAAAAAGGAAGGATATCAAGGAAATGGGAGGGAGGTAGTACAGGAGAATCTAATCAGAGGGGAACCTCCAACTTCCATGAGAAGTCCAATTAAGGGAGGTAGTACAGGAGAATCTAATCAGAGGGGAACCTCCAACTTCCATGAGAAGTCCAATTACCTTGGGGTTTAAGTAGGGGGAAACATGGAACCATGGGGAATCAAAGGGGGGAGACCATGGAATGGCACCAGCCTTGACTTGTTCTGTCATTATACTAATGTTCTTGATTGTTTGGTGATGTATCCCTTGTAATTTTAAGGCCATAGTTAATGAATAAAAAATAAAAATAAAAAAATAAAGAGAGGGAAAGTGAGAGAGAGAAAGACAGAAAAGAAAAAAACTGAATTCGAATTTAAGTAGACATAATATTTGAAGAGGCATGTTATAGTGCAGGAAATATTAAAAAAGACTTTCAAACTTAAACACCTAAGATTTTTGAGCTACAGGTTAAATAAAAATAATAAATATGTGGACATAAAGACATGTTTCTGTTAAAGTAAAGCATATTCTTATGAATTTAGAGTGAAACATCAAAATGTGGTTACCTATTAATTAAAAATTATTTTTGGAAAAGTGAAAAGAAAGAAAAATATTCTAGAGCTAAATATGACTCTTTTTTGGCAGTAAACAACCATGCTCTACAAATATGGAAGTATGATTTTGGTACAAATTTACTGATGGTACTTATTCTTAGTTTTGGAGATTGGTGGATTTATTTCAAATTCTATGTTCTACTAAACTGAGAATAGAACAGTTTTTGGCTAGTGTTTCTGTCATCTCTTTTGCCTAGAAATGTGTTTATGACTGCTTGTGTTTTTTTTCTCTTTGTTTTTGATTTGTGAGGGCTGGTGTATTGCTGAAATTCTCACCAGTATCTTTGCCTTGTCAAAATAACTTTGAACCTTGCTTGTATCTCTGCTTGTCTGAGAATTGTTTTTTTTTTTCCTAAATGAGGTATGAGGTAGAAGTATTTTTTCAAGTGGGTATTTTCATGTTAGGAATCATGAAAAGTAAAAGTTATTGGAAGCTACAAGTCAGCTCTGCAATGTAGGAAGAAACAAGATCAATCAGTTGTTTATATACATAAGAAAATAAATATTTAAATGTAATTAAAAACAATCCTAGTGATTATGGTATCAAAAACACAATATTTCAAAATAATTTTTAGAAAGACATAGAAATTTAAACCTTCAAATTATTTTATATGACATGTTTTCAGAAAATCTGACACCATCCCTGAGCCCCCTTCTTATTTCTGCAGGCATTGTATTTGTAGAAAGAAGGCAGGAATTGATTTTTATCTCTGTGGGGCTGAGAATAATACCTAGGTATGTTTTATCAGTGAGCTATATCACGATCTCCTTTTATTTTATTTTGATAGGATATTGCTAAAAGTTACTGAGGCAAAACTCAAAAGTTGTGATCCTCCAGAATTATCCTCCCAAGTAGTTGGGATTATGTGTTTGTACCAAATCCTGGCAGGGATTACCTTTTTTATATTTATATTTATATGATATTGGCACACAATGAGATGTGGAATTGCCCGTCTGTATTACTGTCTCCATTTTTGTGTGTAGAAGAGGGAGCCAACAAAGAGAGAAAATGACTCTCCACAGCTTAGGAAGTGGAACACCAAGTATTGACTCACCTGTCACTGTTTCAGTATTGAGATATTCCCTAGATATTACAGAAGAAATTGAGACATTGCATCAGACTCTTTGAGGAAGTGGGAATAGGTACTTCAATGTGTGAGGAAGAGATCTCTGAGAAAATCAATGTTGTGTACCTGGGCATGAACAATAGAATACCTGAGATTTCAATGTAGGAACATAGAGGATACAAGAATGTACGTAGTGCAGTGGATACATTTCTAAAAGGATGAAAATGAATAGAATTTTGGTCAAGAGTCATAACTTTCATACTTCATCCACACACCCACAAACTTCACTTTCCTTTTCCCTCTCCCCTATTCTACCACTGAAGCCCACATTCACTCTGCTTTCTCTTGCATGAAGAGAAAGGTCATGCCAGAGGTGTTGTGAGGATCAGCACAGGCAGAACTCCTTGCCTAGCTTTTGGCAGAAACCAGCCAAGGAAAGGCAAAGTTCACACTACCTCTGTGTCTATCAATCTCTCGCTCACATACACACACACAGATAACTAAATATTTCAATTATAGATAAACTGATGGATGAAGAGAACCTGGAAGTTTTGGGACAAATAAACTGAATATATAAATGTGCAGAAAGATTATGAATCATGTATCTACTATCACCCTAGTGCTTTATTTCATTATTTCCAGAAGAACAGTTTTTCCATGTAATATAATCTACTTTACATTCCAATATCAGCTTAGTGTTTGACAGGTTCAGAGAATTAACATATTATTTTCTTGTTTATTAACAAATTTAAAATAAAATCGAGATTTTTTTCATGCTTTGGATTGATTCTTTCTGTTTGATTAAATTAGCCCAAAGAGCAAAATTTCCTAGATTCTGTTGATGTTGTTTCTTTTCTTGTATAAAATTAAATTGTATATCAGTATGTGTAGAAATGCATATAAATAAAAAACAGTGATGTATAGCTCAGCATAGCCATCATAAATTATGTTATATACTCACACTAGTATTTCACTCAGCCATTGGGACTTTTCAATATGTAATGCAAAATTATTAAGCATAGTCTTCCAGTAACCACAATTCTCTTTCACCTTTCTTTTTCTTTTTATCACATTCTGTAAAAGAGTATGCAATGTGTTTCTCTCTGTTTGAATCATTTCACTTATCATGATGTCCTCTGGCTTCATACATGTTATTGTGAATGACAGAATATTATTTTGTTACTGGGATTTAAATACAGGGTAATTTTACCACTGGCCATTTTTATTTTTTACTTTAAGAGAGCATCTTGCTAAATTGATAGGGCTGACCTTCAACTTTTGCCACCACTCCCATTTTTGGCATCATTCTTTTAAAAGCTGAATGCTAAGCCATATGTGGTGATAGGCTTTCCTTAAAATAAAGGACTCAGGAGGCTGAGGGAGAGGATCACAAAATTGAAGCCAACCTCAGCATCTTGGTGAGATTCTCTGCATCTTTTAAGACTCTGTCTCAAAATAAATTTAAAAAAATGAAAAAGATTATATATATATAAGTATGTGTGTGTGCGTATGTGTAGACAAAACTCCTTGGCTAGCATGTGTGATGCACTGTATACAATCCTTAGCATCACATACATATAAATAAATAAAATGAAGGTATTTTCTAAGAAAAAGCCATTTTGGATAGTGTTGCACTAAACTTAGAAGTACAGATATTTCTTAAGGTGGGATTTCTGTCTATAATTATGGTAATGGATGATTTACACTGTTGATTTGGGTTGATTGAGGTATGCATAGAAAAGTCATATAGACTATCTCTGGGTGTGTTAGAGTTTGTATCTAGAAGATTGGACCAGAACGAAGTGAGGAACACCTGACATGTATATATTTTATAGCACCATCCAGCCGATTTGGTTTAAAGAAAGCAGAGAGGAAGTTGCTACTGCCTTGTGTTCTGAACTTCTTGAATGGCTGTTTTGCTTTTTTTTCCCTTCTTTTTCCAATGGTGTCAGTTGTCAGTTGTGGGCATCTGACTTTAGATTCTTCAGCCTTTGAATGTGTGTGGACTTGCACCATTGGCTCTATGGGGGTCTTCTAAGCTCTTATTCTTGAACCATAGATGCTTCATTGCACTCCATGTATTGAAAAGATTCCAGCTACTTGGACGGGGCTGTTACTGGTTTCTCAGTTTTGCCAAACTGTTGGCCACAGTTTTTGGACTCTGCATTCCACAATCATGTGAATAAATCTAATAAGTTCCCTTTATATGCATATTTACATGTATGTGTTTTAATGATTTCATTTTTCTGAAAGACCTTGAATAATATGGGCATTTGCTCAGCAAAATATCTGGGTCATATGGTATTTCCAGTTTTAATTATTTTTAAAACCTCCATATTTTCCATCATGTCTGTACCAGTTTATATTCCTGGTCCAAGTGTCCAAGGGTTTCCTTTTCTGCACATCCTTTGCAGTTTATTTTACTTGTTATCATTTTGATAATAGCCATCCTAACAAGCATACAGCAATGTCTTATTGTTATGTAACGTGAAATAGTAAAAAACCTAGAAGAAAAGTGAAAAAATATCCTTTGGCATTGGTATTAACAGTGGTTTTGGATAGAACACACAGAAAATGTAGAAGATAAAGAAAAATAAACAAATGTGACTATATAAACTTAAAATGCTTCTACACAGCAGAGAAATATTCAATGAAATTTAAAAGTAGACTGTGGATTGGTGGAAATAGTTGCTAGCAGTATGTTTGGTAAAAGATTAATGTTTAAAATATAAACAACTTATACAACTCAACAGAAAATAGGGAGAAAAAAACTAATAACCTGATTTAAGTATGGTAAAATGCCTAAATAGACATTTCCCTGAAAGTTAAGCAAATCTGTAAAGGTATATAAAAGTTGCTCAGCATCATTAACTATTGTAAAATGAAATTTAGTTTACCTTCACTTTTATCACAGAAGTATGAATCCTAAATAGTGCATATTATCATTCCTATCTGTGGCATCCAGAGATATTGGTCAATTCAGAAAATGTCAAGCCCACATTTCCCAACATTATTCTCTTTTATTATTCCATCTTCATTGCCAAGAAAGTCTACAAACTGGAAGAAAACAACTTACAGATAAATTAGTTGAAAGCCATGGGTTTGGGAATTACTTCAAGAATAAAATACATTAATAGATAAGAAGAAATATGACAAATTAGACAGAAAATAAAATTTAACTTGATTAAAAATATTCTTATGTGAAATTGATCAATGGGAATGGCTGCCAGTAGTCCCAGGTAGTTGTGAGGCTGAGGCAGGAGGATGATTTATGCCTGGGAAACTGAGGCCAACTTGGAAAAGGAAGCAACAACCTAGCTCCAAAAATAAGCCAATCAACAAAAACTAAGCAATAATCATATTTTAAAAAAGAAACTTCCACTGGTGATTTCTACCACACTTTTAATAAGGAATCACCAGCAATAATTCATGATCCCTGAAAAATAGAAGAAAAACTTACCAGTTCTTTGTATAAGACCAGGTTCTTAGTTTTATTAAAAGGAAAGAAAGGAAATTGCAGGCCATATTCCATTATAAATATTGACTAAGATATTCACAACCACTAGCAAACTGAAAGTAACTACATAAAACAGAAATTTTGGACACCATGTCCAAGTGAGACATCTCTCATATGCAGCAATATACAATATAGTAATGGTCCAATAATCACTTTGATCGAGAGAAAAGCTTTTGACAAATTATATGCTAATTCATGTTAAAACCTATGGCAAATTTGGACCAAAGAAACATTCTTTTTCTATTTACTGAAGGGCAGCTATCAACAACCTACCATTATCATTATACTTAGTGGTGAAAACCTAAGTGTTTCACAACTTAATTTCAGAAAAAGGAAAAAGAAATGTATATTTTCTTACTTCTACTAAAAATTTCTGAATAGATTAAATGGGAATGTTCTACATCAAAGATTAACAAGTCTATGCAGATGATATCATCTTCATATAATGTTTTAAGGAAAATTTCACACACTGACAACATATTAGACCTGAAATAGTTCAGTAAGGCTATGGGCTACATGGCCAACCTGAAATTATGCAGATTTTATACACTAGCAATGAGCAGTGTTGAAATTGAGACAAAAGTCCTTTCAGAAATGTAGGAACAATAATTTCAAATAAAAATAATAACATAAATTTAAGACCTGTCCACTACAAAGTAAAGAGCAAAGGTGAAATTAAAATGCAAAAATTATGGAAATGAATGGGAAAACAGTTAATATTCAGTGACCCAAAGATTAATTTTATTAAATCATCATAATACACATGGATCTGCAGATTCAATATTATTAGTGCAAATCCCAAAGTCATTTTGTAGAAACTGGCCAAGTGACACTGATGATCATAGAACTCTTTTTCATGTACCCATTAGCTTGCATGATTTCTTCTGTTGAGATGTTTCTGTTTAGCTCTGTGGCCCAATTATTGATTGGATTGTTTGTGTTTTTGATATCTTTTTTTTAGTTATTTCTAAATTTTGGATATTAGTCCTGTGTTGGAAGAATCACAGGCCATGATTATCTCCCATTCTGTAGGTTCTCTTTTGACAGTTTTGACCACTTGATGGATGATCAAAAGTTTTTAGCTTATTGGCATCCCAGTGATTGATTCTTCGAGTTATTGATGTGTTGTTGTACTATCATAAATCTTTATGAATGTGTAAATGTGTATAATGCAATTGATCCTAAACCATAATCACCCCCAAATCCCCCACACACCAGTCTCTTGATTCTTCTATATTATGACCCTATAAGAGATATAAGTCTCTCTCTCACTCTTTCTCTCTCTATATATATATAAATATGTATGTGTATGTATATATACATATATATATACATATATATGTGTATTTTGTGAGTTTTCCATAATTAAATGATTACATAATATCACTAGATTTCTTGGGGGAAGGTTAAAGGTATTCTACATTGTTGATTGCCTCCCTAGATCATTTTGTCTTCCGACCCAACACATCCCTCTGCATCTTCCTCCCTGCTACCTTCTGCATGTCTATGGTCCCCCTAGATTTTGTGTCACTATGCCCTTGGTGGGTCCAATACATGAGTCTGACTATCTTTCACCTTAGCTTTGGATTATCTCTAGCCTCCACAAATAAAGGAAGACATTCTGGGTTTGGCTAATTTCACTCAGAATGGTTCCTTCTGTTGCCATTCATTTTCCTTCAAAGATGGTAAAATTGTTTTTTCTAATAGCAGAGTAAAACTCCAGTGTATTAGTACTCTGTGAGAAGAATCACAGGCCATGATTATCTCCCATTATATGGGTTCTCTTTGACAGTTTTGATCAATTCCTTGATAGAGCAAAAGGTTTTTAATTTATCGCATCCCACTAACTTTTAACCTCAGTTCTTTCTCCTTGGGAGTCTTGTTGATGAAGTTGTTGCCAATTCCATATGCAGGAGTGTTTGTTCTAATTTTCTTTTTTTTCTCAGTAGCTCCATGTGCATGCTCTATCCTTAAAGCATATCTTGAGTCTGTGTAAATGCTTACCTTTTTTATTTTTGGACAGTTAAAGCTGTTTTCAGAGAAACTAGTCTGGCTTTCTGGAATGGTGTTGTTAGTGACAAAGACTTTGCTTTTCATATTTGTTGTTCCACAACTTCAGAATAAATGAAACTTGTTAAAAGTCTCCAAGCTCCCTGAACCATCATACTGTATTGGTCCATCACTGTATGCTGGCAATAGGATTGTTTGATTTAAGGTGCACACAGTTTCTCTTAAGGTTGACATTTGAAATGTCTAAGAGGATGGCTTGGAGTCTCCCTTTCTTCACCATAGTCATTTGATATTCTTCCTTCAGTTTGAGCAGAACAGGGCTTGATGAGGATCAAATAAGTAAATGGTTGTTCTTGAGTGGGTTTCTCAACCTCTTATTTTAAATCACATGTGACAGTCACAAAACAAAGCAGAAAGATTCTCCTTTTTCTGTGTTTCAAGCTGTTCTGACAGAGACTGCTGGTCACAGTATGTCTGTACTGTATGTCAGAGAACTTCAAGGACTGTACCTTGGTTCTCTTTTGTATATAAATTTAATACATTTTGTGAGTCAGGCAGGCCTAGAATAGAGGCTACCATGATGCTTTGGATTAACCTCTCAAAGAAGAATTGGCACTCTGGTGTAAAAGTTAAATGTTGCAGTTTACCTATTAGTCCAAAATTAGGGATCCAAATATGACAGGATGGTGACTGTTTTAGTCAGATTTTTACTTCTAGTTCCAAAATTTGGGTGGCTCATAGATTCAGAGCTCTCAGTCCACAGATGGCTGATTCCATTCATCAGGGCCTGGAATGAAACAGAACATAATATCAGAAGAGTGTGATGTGATGGAGGAAAATAGCTGGGAATATGGCACCAAGAAGTAGAGAATGAGTTCTGCTTGACAAGTGTAAAATATCAACCCAAAAACCATACCTCCAGGAACCCACCACCTTCAGCCATACCTTAATCTATTATAGTTCCCTTCTAGTTATTCCCTATCACAGAATCAACACACTGATCAGATTAAGACTCACAATCCAAACTTTCCATGTCTAAATTTGCATTTTCTCACAGATGAGCCTTATCATGGAACTATACTATCTAAATCATTGCATTGACATTCCCACAAACTGCCCAGTTCCTCACGTCTTTGAGTATAATGATAGCCTGCTTTTGTCCTGACATCAAAATTCAGTTTCATTGGGTAATCAGGAATGCCCTGTAGGTGTTTTCTTTGCAAATTAAATCATTTTAGTGGATACCTCATATCCACACGAGGTGAGGTCATTTATACAAAAAATAGAATTTGAAAAATCTAGTTCATAGATGGGTTTGGCTAGCAGTATATCATCTTCATACTGCAAAATGATTTCTTTGTCCAGCTTTAACCCTCACAGTTTACACTTTTGATGACTTTCATTTAAAATAACACAAAGGATTTTAAATCCCTGAGGTAAGAGTCCAGCAATACTGGATGGTTACTTTTGTAGTAAAGTTGTGTTACTCAAACACAAATAATTAAAAATTCCTATTCTGAGATATGTGACAGATTTTATCTTTAAATCTAGCACATTAAATCTGCCTTAGTTGCATAGCATTTTAATTATTAGGTACATGGATAAGGTACCGTGGGCTGAATATCTAAACGATGTTGTTATAGGTCTTAGGTCTTACCCAAATTAATATTCATCAGTGTTTGTTTTTTTTTTTTAATCTGCAGAATTGGAGTTTCTCAGGGTATTTGCAAAGCCAACTCAATCCATTATTTTAGAATTTGTCCCTGAGAGGGTGAATTCCTACCAATACATATCTCATAGTGGGTCATTGTTTCTTAGAGAGGCAGATTACCTCCTTCTGAAATTACACCTTGTTTGAAATGACACTAATCATTTTTCTCAGAATTCCTTTGAACATACAGCCACTGCCTTCCTCCTCCCTTTCCCTTTCATCCTCTTTCTTTCTTCTATCTCTTCCTTTCTATCTTTTTTCCTTCCTTCCTTCCTTCCTTCCTTCCTTCCTTCCTTCCTTCCATCCATCTTTTTCTTCCTTTCACCACCAGGAATTGAACCTATTGGCAGTTAATCCCTGAGCCACATCTACAGCCCCTTCTATTTTTATTTTGAAACAGGGTCAAAAATCTGGTTCCTGTATACATGGGAATGCCATGAGTCCATTATACATGACCACTTCTATTTCAAAGGTAGGGCTCCATCCAGAAGTGGAGTTTTGACAGGTTTGGTTTGGGTAAAATCAAGACTCAGAGTCTTTGCTTTGCTGTTCCTGACAGAGTAGATCAAAGCACTCCAAGGGTCTGGCTGTTGATGATCTCTGCTGGAAGTCTTGATCTCAGGAGTCTCCCCAGGATTCCACACATGGGGTAGGAGATCTGATCTTTCACCCACTCTGTTGTCCATGGACACAGTCTTTCTAGACCACCCATTTTTAGTCCCTGAGTGTACATACACCACTTGTTTAAACTCCCATCCTACTTCAACAGGTCACATGAGCCACAGACTCTAATGGAGAGCCAGTTGTGGTCCCCTTCACTTTCTTGATTTGAATCCCCCTGGTTAAAATATTCTCTGCTTGTTTCATTTTGTTGTGCTAGGTACACATTAAGTCACATTGCCAGCACTTGCCATGACCATGTCTTACCTCCTGTTGTAGCATTTGCAGCATAACAGCCTCAAAATGGCTGTCATCTCAGCTCTTGATGGTCAGCCAGGATATGTGGAGCACTCTCCATGCACCAGTGTAGCCTCTGTATCAGCTAAGTACAGAGTGTTTTTCCAATTTGGGCTTTTTCATGTTAAATCTGTCCTGTGTGTTTCTTTGCATTCTTCCTTCCACTAAGCCAAACTAGCAGTGCTGCCATGACTGTCATGGCTCCAGTGGAGTCTGTCTTCTTGGTAATTGTACCCAAACTTCTGAGACTCCAATACACCCTGATTGTCTAATATAGAATTTTAGTGAAATTCATCCTTCTCTCACCATCGGAGAAACAGTATTCTTGCTGCATGAATTACTGAGTAGGGATCCTTTCTTTCACTACACCATGATCTTGAGTGTCTCTGTGAATGTTTACTTTAGAAATGAAGAAAAATAACCTGTTTCTTTAGTAATGGGTATCCAAGCAACACTTAAATGCCTTTTATCATATAGTATATAAGTAGGTTTTTTAAAAATTTATTGATTCTTTTTAGATATACAATGACAATAGAATGTAAAACAACATATTTATAAAAGCATGGAATACAACTTATTCTAATTCAATCCTTAATATTTCCTCTTCCCCTCCCATCCTCCCATCTCTGTTCTGTTCCCTCTTTTCTGCTGATTTTTCTATTGTTTATTGATTGCTTTTTATGCCAAGCATGAAACAGACACTTGTAATTTATGCTTCTACTCTGTATTTGTCAGTTAGTATCCTTATGTGATTTACTAATTGGTATGTTCATCTTGAGAAGCAATTTGAAAATATCTACAAAAGCTTTGTAAATTTTCTCACCACAGTATAATATACTAGTGAGAGTTCTTTAGAAAAACAGAATAAAGAGAATGTGGATACCTTGAGGAGTTGGTTCACATGACTGTAAATAATGGCAAGTCCAATCTCTGCAGTGTGCTCTCAGTTTAGCACTAGTAGTTCCATTCAAATCAAGGGATATGTGCTGCAAAATTCCCTAGTTTAATTTTTCCATGCCTTATCCTGATTGGTTGAGGTTCTCGTGTCCAATGAGATTTCTGCATTCTCTGTCCTTCTCTGCTGAGTCAACACCTCCAGTGTTGCTGTCACAGCTGGCTTAGTTCCAATGCAATCTTTCTTTTTTGGTAAAAATACCCAATTTCTGAGTCTCTAACTCACCCTACTGTCCCATATTCACTTTTAGTGAACTCCATCTCTCACCATCCCCCTAATAGGAGCAGTACTTCTATTGTTGAATCATGTGTCATGGAGAAACTAAGAATGCAGCCTTTCTCCATCAAATCATCTCTAATTCCCTATGTTTTTGTATTTAAAAATTTTTCCCTTGAGTTTGTTCATGGAAGCTCTCATTCTTGTTCACCAGAGGTACTGGCTATTTTTCTGGTGGTCCTGAAGTGGAACACATGCAATATTGTAGGCTTTCATTATGTTCTACCTCCAATTCATATATGTATACCTCACAATCCCCTTGCACTTCAATAAAAGAAATAAAAGCATATCTTTTTAAGTGTCTAAGAATTGTAAAATAGAGCTCAAAACAAATCATTAACAGGGAAAATTTGAATAGTGTACAAGGCTAATATACTGTAATTCCTATATTATTATGTCTTTAAATGTGTGTATGTCAACAATGCCAAATTGATTTATAAATTTTATATTTCTTAGTTTCATATATAGGAAAAATTTATTTTATGTATAAAATGTTGACATTTTTATGAATCTATAAAATACAGATATCATTTGATCAATTTTATTTAGTGTTCTTAACATATTTTCATTACTCTTCTGATTTATAATAATTTCCTTGATCTGAAAATCCTTTTATCATTCAAATTATTTTTACCTTAATGTTCCTTTTTTTGAATTCCAGATCAAATAAACTTTTCTAAAAATCAAGGTCTCCTTTTTCCTGGATGTTTAATAAGATGTTATAAAAGATGAATGCTGTTACTGTTATCACCTTATTTTGGGTTTTATAAAGAAAGATGTAAAACTCTTAGAGATATATGTGTACATTTGAAATGACCAGAAAGGATTATTGTTGATATGTGCTATTTTAATAACATACATAAATCCTAAAAATATTTGAACTCAAATTTATGAGTGAGAATTCTTTAGTGATATATCTCATTGTAATTCTAAAGTTTTTCCTGTGCCACTATTAATTAGAATCAGTTGGGAACTTGGTACAGATACAGAAAATCCAGGCTGTGTATCAGCACTACTGAATTAGCCTGCATTATTTAGTAAATCTCTGATTCAAGGTTGTGCATTAAAATTTAAGAATTACTGTCCTTAATCACTGTAATTTTTTTCAAAGAAATATATATACAATATAAATTTGCAATCAAAATATTTATTTTCTTTTTTGAAATTTTATTTATTGTTATTAGTTTGGCATAGTCTTACATATTGGAGGAGACTGTTGTTGCATATTGGTGCATGCATGGATTTTGACATAGCACGATAGAAAATTTAGGCTTATCCTAGACCAGGGTCTTTCCCCTTCATCCATTCACTGAACTCATGTTTCCTCTGTAATCTCAACATACTGTACTTTGAAATGAGCATGTACATATACAATAAGTGTTGACATTTCTATTTCTCAGCCCAACTTTGTATAGCTAAGCTTCTAATGCGAGTTGAATAGTCCCCATTTTCAAATAACCTCCCTTGTCCCTCTCTCCCTATCTACACCTCCCTCCCTTTTCCAAAAATTTTTAATTTATTCATGTAGTGATGGGCACCTGGGTTGGTCCCATACTTTCGCTATAGTAAATTGAGCTGTTATAAACATTGATGTTACTGTGTTTCTCTGGTATGCCCGATTCTAGCTCTTTTGGGAAAATGCCCAGAAATGGGATAGCTGGTCAAAAGGTAGTTCAAACCCTCGTCATTTGAAGAGTCTCCATACTGCTTTCCAGGGTGGTGGGACATATTTTCCAGCCCCACCAACTCTGTGATAATGTTCCTTTCCTCCCACAACCTCTCCAGCATCTGTAATTACATGTATTCTTCATTTTTAGCCCCTCTGAGGTGAGGTGGAATCTCAGTGAATTTTAATTTGCATTTCTCTGATTGCTAGTGATGCAGAACTTTTTCTCATATATTTATTGGCTTTTTGGACTTCTTCCTTTGAGAAACTTCTGTTTAGTTCCCTAGCCTATTTGGTGATTGGATTGTTTGTGGTTTTGGTATTCAGTTTTTGAGTTCTCTGTATATTCTGGATATCACTCCCCTGTTGGAGGCAACAGCAGGAAAAGATATTCTTCCATTCTGTTGGTTCTCTCTTGACACTGTTGACTATTTCTTTAGTTGTGCAAAAGCTTTTCAATTTAATGGCATCCCACTCATTGACTCTTGGCTTTAATTCTTGTGCAATGGGAGTCTTGTTAAGGAGGGTGGTGCCTATATCGATGCCATACATTGTAGATCCTTTTTTTCTTCCAGCATTTGTATAGTTGCTGGTTTAATTTCTAATTCTTTGATCCATTTCAATTTGATTATTTTCTGAGGTGACAGATAATGATCTAGTTTCTGTTGTCTGCATGAAGCAGTCCAGTCTGTCCATCACCATTTGTTAATAAGGCTGTCTTTACTCCATGTTATATTTTTCCCCCTTTGTCAAATATCACATGGTTGAATATTTGGGGGTTCATCTCAGTATCTTCTATTTTATTCCATTGGTCTTCATGTCTGTTTTGATACCAATACAATGCTGTTTTTGTTACTACAGCCTTATAACATAATTTTAGTTCAGGTATTGTGGTATCTCCTGTTTCCTCTTTCTTATTTATTAATTTTTTGGCTATTCTGGGTTTCCTGTTACTCCAAATGAATTTGAGAATTGCCTTTTCTATATCCCTGAAGAATGTCAATAGTATCTTGATGGGGACTGCTTTGAACCTCTTCAGGGCTTTTTGTAGAATGGCCATTTTAATTATAGGGGTTCTGACTAACCAAGAATATGGAAAATTTCTCCATCTTCTCAGATCTTTAAATTCTTTTTTTAATGTTAGGTATTTTTCACTGTAGAGTTTCTTTATATCCTTTGTTAGATTAATGTCCACATGTTAATTCTTTTTCAGGTTATTGTGAATGGGACAGATTTCCAGATTTCTTCTTCAGTAGATTTGTTGCTTTAATATAGGAAAGCTATTGATTTATGAGTGCTGATCTTGTAACCTGCCACTTTGCTAAATACATTTATGAGCTCTAGTAGAGCTTATAAGTCATCTCATAGAGCTTTTGGGGTCTGCTATATTTAGGATCATGTCATTCAGCAAATAAAGATAGCTTGACTTCCTCCTTTCCTGTTTGAATTCCTTTGATTTTCTTCTTTTATCTGATAGCTCTGGCTAGAGTTTCAAGGATATACTGAATAAGAGTTGTGAGAGTGGACAGCCTTGCCTTGTGCCTGAATTTAGTGAGAATGGTTTAAATTTTTCTCCAATAATTGTGTTGGCTATGGGTTTGTCATCAATGGCTCTTACCAAATTCAAGTGTTTTCCTTTGATCCCTGTCTTCTCCAGAGTGTTGAGCATAAATGGGCACTGAATTTTATCAAAGGCTCTTTTCACATCAGTTTGGATAATTCTGTGGTCTTTGTCTTTAATTCTGTTTAAGTGGTGAATCACATTTGTTGATTTGCATATGATGAAACAGCCTTGCATTCATGGAATGAAGCCTACTTGACTGTGCTGTGTTATCTTCTTGATGCGTTTTTGGATGTGAATTACTAGAAGTTTATTAAGGATTTGTGTGTGTGTGTTTATTATGAAAAATTGGTCTGTAGTTTTCTTGTCTTGATGTGTCTTTTTGGGTTTTGGAATCAGGGTTATATTTGCCTCCTAAAAAGTATTTGAAAGTGTTCTGCCCTTTCAATATCATGGGAAAGTTTGTAGAGGATCAGTATTTATTCTTCTGTACAGGTGTGGTAGAATTCTGCTGTGAATCCATCAGGTCTTGGGCTTTTCTTTATTGGAAACCCTTTGAATGCAGTTTCAATTTCAGTTCCCAAGATTGATTTATTTAGATTTCCCGGCCCTTCTGTGTTAACTTGGGCTGCCATGTGGCTAGGTATTTGTCCTTGTCTTTCACATTATCAATCTTTGAAGAGTATTCATTTTCAAAATACGTTCTAATAATCCTCTGGATTTTGGATGAAACAGTGGTGATGCCTCCATTTTCATCTTTGATTTTGTGGATTTGTTTCACTTCATTCTTCCTTTTGTTGAGGTTGGCTAGGGGAATGTCAATTTTATTTAATTTTTCAAAGAATGAACTCTTTGTTTTCTTAATTCTTTGCATTTTTTTCTTAATTTCATTCATTTCGGTTCTGATCTTTGTTATTTCCTGTCTTCTGTTGAATTTGGTATTGAACTGTTCCTCTTTTTGTAAGCATTTGTGTTGGAGCATAAAATTATTTATTTGGTCTATCTCCTGACTTTTGAACACAATAGTCAATTTCCCTCTTAAGAATGTTTTCCTACAGTCCCAGAGATTTTGATATGTATGTCATTTTTATTCATTTCTAAGAATTTCTTGATTTCTATTCTCGTTTCATCTTTGATCCATTCTTCATGTAAGAGAGCATTATTCAATCCCCAAGTATTTATGTACTTTCTGTTTTTCTTGCTGTTAATTGATATGATTATACTTTGTGGTGTGACAGGATACATGGGATTATATCAATATATACCATTTTTCTTATAAAATATAAAATTGCAATTAAAATGTGTATTTCATATTGATTCATTAAGCTTATGTTTTAGTTCATAAATTGGAGTATATGCAGTGTTTTTGGATTTATGTTACTCTTTTTCTTCAGTCAGTTGATAAAGAGCTCTAATGCATTTAAAAGTATCTTACTAAATAATTAGTCACTCATCTACTTGAAAGCCAATTCTACTAAATTTTATTTTATCTTCAGTCAAATTAAAAACTCTGTGGGTGATTATTTTGTCATTGTGCTATTTAATTATTCTTATTTCAGAAACTGGTGACTTTCAATGATATGGCCGTTGATTCCTCTGAAGAGCAATGGGAATGCCTGGAGCCTTCTCAGAGGAACTTTTATAGAGATGTGATGTTAGAAAACTACAGAAATCTGGTTTTCCTAGGTGAGCATATATATATATTCTCTTAAAAATTCCTAATTAATTTACCAGTATTAAATTTTCTTCCCTTGTAGAATATTACAGTAAAAAATAAGTTTCAGATTCTTGCTTGCTGTCATTTCTTTTTCAAAAAGAGGGAGAGTGAGAGAAATAGAATCAATTTTACTTAGTTTTTTATCTGGTTTCCTTTTTTCCAACCCTTAGTTGTATATGTGATGCTGGCATTTGAACTCAGGTCCTCATGCATATCAGGCAAGTGTGATACTGCTGAGCCAGTCCTCTAGCCCCATATTCTTGCTTTCAAGAAAAGAGATGGACAAGGCTATTTTGGTTAAGACAGGAAAATATTAGTGACTTTTTTAAAAATCTTTAATCTCTGCCTTTCCTGGGGTGATAAATATCCTTTGCCTTAGGTAAGTGATACTTAGAGAAATTCAGTGATATAAAAGATTGTAGCCTGCACATTCAGAGAACACAGATGAAAGGTCCAAAAGTCAAGGAGAATGCAAAACTTCAAAATGTTGATTGAGACATTATCCAGCAGAAAAGATTTTTCAGAAGCTTAGGTTTGTTTCTCTTGCTATCATAGAAGAACATGTGCTGCTTTTGTTTATCATGATATCAAATTCGTTGAGGTCACAGCTATTCAATTAAGTCTTTATTGATGATCACTAGTGGTGTATAAATTTAAA
This sequence comes from Aplodontia rufa, assembly GCA_004027875.1. Taxonomy (NCBI): domain Eukaryota; kingdom Metazoa; phylum Chordata; class Mammalia; order Rodentia; family Aplodontiidae; genus Aplodontia; species Aplodontia rufa. Next base: position 22,444 of record PVKS010028838.1, read on the forward strand.
AATTTAATAACACATTAAAGCAGTTAATTTTTAAAAAAATAAAGAGTCAATGAGATTTGTGAAGTGCTTATAGTAATGTCTGTCATAAAGACAGAAAGTGTTCCATGAATGGCACCAGTTGAAAAAAAATTCTTTGAGATCTCCTTTTGTTCCAGTGATATCCAAAAACATTTAGATTCACTGCCTACACACTCCCCTTTGGTTGTGAAGTTCAGATTATTCTGACAGTTCTTCACTTATTTGTGGATCTTTCTTAAACAGGTACACATTTCTGGAGATTTCTAGTTCAAAACATTGTAATATATTAATATCACAAAGCAGATTCTCTAACATTATTTGTATACTAATTCATTATAATTCCCTTATCAGAACTTTTTATTTTTTTATTAGTGTATTATGTTTGTACATATTACTGGTATTTATTGTCACATATTCATAGATGCACACAATACAGCATTATAATTTGGCAACATCCTCCCCAGCACTCCCCCACCTGCCTCCTTTATGCCCTAGTCCCTTTGCTTCTCTTTCTAGTGTATACATTCATTGTAATATATCCAATTATAGGGACATAATTCTTATACCTATGAAGAAGATTTATTTCACATATTAGATAATAGTAAATAGAATCACATATTTACAAAGGCTTGGGATGTACTTTGTTTTAACTCAGTTCCAGCATTTCCCCTTCCTCCCACCACCTATTCTTTTAAGTGTATTTGACAATAGAATAAAACATTAATAGTTGTATAAAATCATGCAGTATAACTTATTCTAATTCAATTCCCTGTATCCTCTCCACCTCCTCTTCCTTTCCCTCCTTTCTACTGGTCCATTATTTACTAAATAGCATTATTAGAGACTTGTTGATAAATACATTGATGAGATTCACTAGGATATATTCATACATGAACATGAGCAAATTGGGTCTGATTCCTTCCATCAAGTTTTCCTTTTCATTTCTTTCTTCCTCCATTTCCTTCACCTTTGACTATTCCTCTGTTCTTTTTCCTTATTTTGGGTTTACTTGCTCATTTCAGAGAGAATATTTGACCTTTGATTTTTTCAGTCTTGCTTATTTCACTTAGCACAATATCCTCAAGTTCCACCCATTTGCTAGTAAATGACATAATGCTATCTTTCTTGCAGCTGTGTAATACTCCATTTTCTGCATATGTTACATTTTCTTTATGCATTCATCAGTTGAAGGGCACCTTGGTTGTTTCCATCACTTAGTTGTTATGAATTGAGCTGCCATGAACATTGATGTGGCTGCATCCTTGCAGTATGCTGATTTTACCTCCTCTGAATATGTACCAAGGAATAGAATGGACAACTGGGTCAAATGGTAAAAACATTCTTAGTTTTAGAAGATTCTCCAAACTGTTTCCTAGAGTGGTTACACCAGTTCTCAGTCCCACCAACAATGTGTATGTTTACTCTTTTCCCCACATTCCTGCCTTTGTTTGTTCTTTGTATTATTGATTATTGTTATTCTAACTGGAGTGGTGAAAACTCAGTGTAGTTTTAATTTGTGTTTCTCTAATTGTTAGAGATATTGAGCCTTATTTTTCTAAGCACACAGGGAGAAAGAAAGAATTTAATTTATTTTTTCATCTGGCCTTTTTTTTCTGAAACATGTAGTTGTGTTTGTGGTGCTGGGGTTCCAACCCAGGTCCTAGTGAATGCAAGGCAAGTAATCCAACTACTGACCCACTGGTACAGCCTCATGTTGAGACTTTTTTCCTGTATTTGTTGACATTTCTTCATTTGAGAGGTGTCTATTTAGATCTTTTGACCATTTAATGATTGGGGTTTTTTTTTTTTTTTTTGGTGTTAAGTTTTATAAGTACTTTTTATATCCTGGAGGATATTTATGAGATGTAGGAGGCAAAGAGTTTTTCTCATTCTGTATGTTCTCTCTTCATACTCTTAATAGTTTCCTATTCTGAGAAATCTTTTCAATATGATATCTTCCCATTTGTTGATCTCCCCCCTTTTATATCTCATACTTTGGGGATCTTGTTTAGGATGTCAGTTCCTAAGCTAGTGTTTTGGAGTATTGGCCTGTCATTACTTCTTGTAGGTGCAGGGTTTCTGGCCTAATTCTGAGGTCTTTGATCCATGTTGAGCTTAGTTTTGTGCTGGCTGAGGGATAGAGACTGAGATTCTTTTTACTACATATGGATTTCCAGTTTTCCAAGCACCATTAGTTAAAAGAGACTATATTTTCTCCAATTATGTTTTGGCTCCTTTTTTGCTTATGAGGTAACTGTAATTATGCAGGTTAGTTTTGATATCTTCTTTCTATTCCATTGGTCTCTATGTCTGTTTTGGTTCCATCATCTTGCCATTTTTATTATTATAGCTCTTAGTATAATTTGAAGTCGGCTGTTGTGATTCCTCCAGCATTACTCTTGTTGCTAAGAATTGCTATGGCTATTCTGTGTCTCTTACTTTTCCAAATGAATTTCATGAAGGCTTATTCAAAGTCTATGAAGAATGTCATTGGAAATTTGAAGGGAATTGCTTTGAATCTGTACAGTACTTTTGGTAACATGATCATTTTGATATTAATTTTCTCCATGCAAAAACCTGTGGGATTTTTCCAACTTCCAAGGTCTTCTGCAATTTATTTCTTTAGTGTTGTATAGTTTTCATTTGTAGAGGTCCCTCACATCATTTGTTAGATTGTTTCCCAAGTAATTTTAAAGTAACTGTGAATGGAGTAGTTTTTCTAATTTCTTTTTCAGTATTCATCAGTGGAATAAAAAATGCAATTGATTTGTGAATGTTGATTTTGTATCCTGCTCCTTGCTGAATTCATTTATGAACTCTATAAGTCTTCTGTTGGAAGATTTTTTTTTCCACCTTTATTTGAAGTATATTGCGATACAGGATACAGATGAGGGGGAAACATTGTCAAAACTGTAGCAATCAATGTGTATAAACTTTGATAACCAAGGGTAATGCTAATGCATAGATAAGCTACTGTGGGTTTCATCTATTGCAGTTTCCTCCATAAGAACTCATGTGTTAAATGGGTATCTAGTGTAGGAATAACATCGGCTTCTGGAATGGTTCCCCCATCTTCCCCATCACCAGACTCCTATGAGTTCTTAATATACCCTCCCCCCTCCCCATCCCCTTCCCTATCCCTCCAAGTTACCTAGGGAGCTTTCACCCCTGTTGCACTGAAAGTCATTCAATTTGAAGCTTTGATAGGTCATCCGTCTGTCCTACTGTTTCAACATAAATTCTAGTATTAACAGATGAGAGAAACCATTCGGCCCTTAAGTCTTTGAGCTTGGGAGACTTCACTAAGCATAATTCTATCCATCTCCATCCATTTGACTTCAAAAGCTACAATATCGTCTTCTCTGATGGCTGAGTAGTATTCCATAGTATATATGAACCAAAGCTTTTGTATCCACTCATCAAGTGAGGGGCATCTGGGTTGGTTCCATAATCTAGCTATAGTAAATTGAGCTGCTATAAACATTGATGAAGCCACATCACTATAATACGCTGATT
>PVKS010028839.1:0-25978 GCA_004027875.1 Aplodontia rufa
CAAAAACTAGGGAGTAACCTGTCCTTAAGACATTTTAACCCACCCTAATCTTTAACAAAGCACGACCTAGCAGCCCTTCAAGAAGGAGCTTATGCAAATAGTCATAAGATCACTCTAGGGCAGCTGATGAAATGGAGGTGAAGGTCAGACCCCAATAATTGTCACAAGGTCACTCTAGGGCAGCTGATGAAATAGAATGCAGGTCAGACTCCAACAGTGAGTATTGAGTTTGATTTTTTTTTTATTTGAAAGAGACTTTGAATATAAATTAAAGCATGGGTCATGGTTAAGGAACAGACTTCAAAGGTAAATGCACCTCATTTTTTCCCTTTCTGCTCTGTAAGCCATAATTATACGTAACACAGGAGTTAGTTGTTACATGTTTGCACATATATGATTTGGTCTGTTTTATTCCCCTTTCACTCCCAGCCTCCCTCAACCCCTGATCCCTTCCTCGATCTCACTGGTCTCCCATCCCTTTTCCCCTTTTTTGCTCTCTAGCGTCCACATGTGAGAAAAAGCACACAATCTTTGACTTTCTGATTTTAGGTTAGTTCACTTAATACACCACTCTCAGATTCCATTCTTTTTCCTACAAAAGACCTAATTTCATTTTTCTTTATGGCTGAGTAAAATTCCACCATGTACATATACCATATTTTCTTCATCTTTTCGCCCGTAATCCCCTCTGGGCTTGTACCATATTTTAGCTATTTGTGCTTCTGTGAACATGGATTAACATACCCAACTGTGAGTGAATTGTGATTTTGAAACATACTAGGTATGTTACATTATGCAGTTTGGAAGTTGCACAATTTTTCTGTCACTCATTTTTTTTCTTATCTGTAAAAAAGGACATTAAGATTAACTCCTTTGAGGCTGGAGTGGTGGCTCGGCAGTTATGGTGCTTGCCCAGGATGTGCAAGTACACAGGTTCAAACCCCAATACCCACATGCACAATTAAGTGTCAGAGCAATGAAAGCCATGTGAAAAACTCAATGAAGAAATTGATTCTCTGTGTCTGTCTCTCTCTCTCACTGTCCTTCTCTTTAAAAAAAAAAAAAAAAGATTAACTCCTTTAATAGGGTTCTATCCACTTAGCTTTTATACTCTCATTTTGAAAAACAAAGCATCCATTTCTATTAGTGTTTGAATCTGCACCTGTGATCACTATAAATCAATTTTTGTTATGTTTGGTAATTCATGGTTAGAGAAGACAACATGATAAAATAAGCTTAATAAGAATATTAGTTTTATTTCAATTTTTCAACTACAATGTAAAGAAATATTTTTTAAGTCCTGAAAAAAGAATTTTATTTAAAATTTCTTTGCTTGAAGATAAGCTAGTAAAGAAAATGATGTCTCAATAATACACGAATGCTTGGTCAAACAAAGTTTGCAGGATTATTTTTCAAATTCAGGAGGCTTAGGAAACTCAGATGACTTTCAAAATGCAATCTCTGCATCTCCTAACTGCCGACCTGTGTGAAATTACAACATTTTTCTTCCTTGAATGACCAAAAAGAGACTCTACACCTTGCTTATCATTCCTTAATCTTTTTATTTGTTTTTGTGTTCGTAGGCAGAACTTAAAACTAAATCAAACTGCTATTAGACTGGAAAAACCATTAGAGCTTATTAAAGAAGTCGTGAAACAGATTTATATACGATCTAGACTGGAAATATAAATCTGGGAATATTCTGTGCATTGACGCTATGAACTCATTAAGGGAACTTTGGCTGTTGGATGTGATAGAGTAATGGCAACAGATTTACTCTCCATTATTAAAACATTCTTTAAAAAATCCTAAAAAAGAGAGTACAGAACATAGAACAGTATTTTACAGATAGCAAACAACTTTAAAATTAGTTCTCAGAAAAAAAATTTGGAAAGCAATCATGTAGTTGCTTTCAAATTTAAAATACAAATGCATATATATATATATATATATATATATATATATATATATATGTATTTTTATTTTGTGTTTTTATAACCCTGAGCAAGATAACGCATAGTAACTGTATCTGTTTTAGGGCAAGTATGCAGTAACATTGAAGCCATACAATAGTACTCTAACAGAAACTTAAGAGCATTCATGATCTCAGGAAATTTAAGATTATTTTATAATGAAACACCATTTTAAATGTTTCCTATTGTCTCAGTTATTTATTACACACAAAAATAATTAGAAATTATCAGGAGGGATGAGAAGAAAAAGCTTTCAAATGACTCCGGCTCCTCAACATAAAGATTTTCTTCTATGATCTTCCATCCAGAGATTTCCTTTTTGGTTTTTGTGCTGTTGTTGCTGGGGTAGGCAGCATTGTGCAATCTGCCTGTAAAAGCTTATCTGTGGAACAAAAAACTCCCACATCTCATGCCCATGGATATAATGAACAAAAATATGACACTGATTCTGAAAAGGTATCCTAGGAAGGACAAGAGGTCAAGCCTAACTAGCAACCACAACACAATGTGCAAATATTTAAACAAAAATATTGTGTTTGTTTAAAACAAAATCACTGAGTGGTGGCTCTGTGGTTACGACACTTGCCTGGGGTGCATGAGTACGCAGGTTCAAACCTCAGTACTACATACACAACTAAATGTCAGAGCAACAAAAGTCACATGAAAAACTAAATAAAAATTGATTTTCTCTGTCTCTCTCACTCTCTAGTACCCCTCTCTTAAAAAAAAAAAGGAAATCGACTGATGCTGAGAGGTGTAAAATATGATCACCGTAATAGGAGGTGTGCCTGGACATTAAAAAAAATCAAGCAGGTACATACTAAAAATTCTGCTTTTTTTTCATAGAACTCAATAATTTCCAAGTTTTTTTTTAATGTGACAAAGTACATAGCATACATCAATTCTATATTCACATATTGATAAGCTATATACCAAAAATGCATTATAGTAAATGAATGTTATTCTATCAGATACCCTTAGTTTAAAAACATTAACACGTTGCCTAAGATATATTTTTAGAAAGTTTTATATTATGACTTTCCCTCTATATTTAATACATTGTCATAGCAATTTAAGTCATTTGTTTATGGTTCAAAATCACTGTCAAATTAAGAGTGCTGTATGTAATTAGCAATAATACAAATATTGGTAAGATAGCAGGAGAAGTAGAAAAAAGAGATATTTTTCTAAAGGAGATTTATGCTTTAAATTGCACAAGTACTCAGTGAGAAGTTTTGATTGTCGATTGCTACAGATTCCTTTTTTTCCAGTTGGTTAACTTTCTTTTTTTTTAAAGAGAGGGAAAGAGAGAATCAATTTTATCTAGTTTTTCATTTGGCCTTTGTTGCTCTGACACTTCATTGAGTACATTTTGCTGGGGTTTGAACTCTCATTGTCATGCCTGCCAGGCAAGTGCCATACCCACCAAGCCACCGCTCCAGCCCACAGTCTGTTAACTTTTAGCCAGTATATTTATTCCAAGTTTATTCAGGTAATTTTTTCACTCTCACTTTTCAAGCCCTTTGACAAACCAAATAACATGCCTAGAGACATCTATTATCTTCTTTCACTGGACCATTATTTTTTATCAGATGTATGGTAAAATTTCATATTGATCTGGACACACAATATTTTAATCAGAATAGTGACACTAGCTACCACTAAACCAAACTTTTGTGAAGGAAAATTTCACAAAGTGGTTTCCCTGGCACTTCATTTCAAACGTGTTTTTTAGGTTCTCCTTGCTGAAATGCACTTCAACACATAGCTTATTTTATTGTATTTGTACCACATTTCATTCTGTTCTTTCAACATCTTTAATTGGCATGAGTGGTGTCTTTTACTGGACACCAAACACCTTGTCTGTTCGTGACTTCCCCCAACTCATGGGCTGAAACGTAATTACAATATTGTGGGGGTATTACAGGGGAGGCATGAGATTGGATGAAGGAGAGGAGATCTTGGTCTAGGATCGGTCTTAACTTACTTTATCAATATCCATGTATGCATGAATATGTAGTGATTCCCTCCAATATGTAAAACTATGACGAACAATTAAAAAAATAAATAAAAGAGGTGTGGCGTATGAGAACTGGTTAGTTCATTGGGATCAAACTCAATTAAATGGGTTCATTGTCCTTATAAAAAAGGTCACAAGGGAGCTGCCTTGTCCTTTCCACCACAGGAAGACAATTCTAAAAGTGACTATATCTGAGGAATTGAATTCTTATCAGACACCAAATGTGCCCAAATCTTGATCTAAGTCTTTCCAGCCTTTGAAACTATGAGAAAGAAATTCTTGTTTTTTTATAAGCTACCCAGTCTACAGTATTTCTGTTATAGTATCCTGAACTGGCTGCCAGAATCTGTTTTCATCTAGTTCTCAAGAAGATGCTTGTGAGATGTCCCTTTGTTATAGAAGAGAATGCATCTGTATTCTATCTCAGTTGAGAACATTGTGTAACCTCGGTAGACGCAATAGTCTGAGAGGAAAATGTTTTCTAAGATTTTTCAACAACTTAGAGAAATGAAAACAAAATAAAATGGTTTTTAAAAGTAAGCCACTTAATTTTGCCCCCAAATGCATACTTTTATTAGCTTTATATGTTATTTTACATTTCTTATTCCTGATGGGTTGATTTTAAAATATAACATTCAATGTCATTTATTATCAGTTACAGTTTTTTTTCTCCATAATTCTAAATGGAATAGTTAAAATTGAAATTTGAGGTGTTTTACTCATTTTCTGTTTGTTTCTCCTTTTGGTCGCCAGTGAAGCCTGGTTGCTACAGCAACAGACTAATTCTCCAAGTGCATTTGGACTCTCATCATATGTTCACTGTGACGGCGAGTTCTGCCTTCTGAATGTCTGACTTTTACAACCACAGCTAATTACAAAACCTGTAACAATTCCATTCTCCTGCCCTGAAGGTTAATACAAAACTAGTAGCATTGAAGAAAATGTGGATTGTGAAAACATTCTAAGGAAGAACAGAGGAAAACAATGCAGTAACATTTAAAAATCTATAGTTAAAATATTAAACTTTGAATTATCTATAGGTTTAAGATTTGTAAAATACCTTTGGGGAATGAGAAAAACAATGTTACTTTTCCTTCATTTTACTTCAACAAAGCTTCTTTACAAATGCTCAGAACTAGAATATAATACTGGTTTTCAATCACTTGGCTTTTCAACCACAGAGTTTAACTCTTGAACTTGGGAAGGAATTTATAGACACAATATTTAGATTTTTTACTATATTAACTAAATTTTTATATCTTTTACTGAGTATTAACAACTTGGAAACTCAGGTAATCTTAAAACTGCAGGATATGTTTTTTACTCTGGAAAATAAATGAATAGTATACATTTGCTATATCAATTTTTACAAACAAAAACTATGTAGAATATGTTCAAATTCTAACACACACATAAAGTAATATGGGACTGTGCAATGATGTCAGCTATGTTCTTTCAGAACTCAAATATATTTTAAGATCCTTATATGTTTTAATGACCTGGTTGGAAAGTTTTCGGACATACATGTGAAATCCCTGAGGCACATATTAGGGAGTATTGTGTCAACATGTTTTATCTTTATTTTAATTTTTATCATATATATTATTAATATTTTATATAAACATGTAAGTATGATCATAGCATTTTAATTAATTTTACTCTTTTACTAACAAGTAAATGAAGGAGTGTTGTCCAAATCACAAGGAATAAATTTATTTTATTATTGTTAAGGCTTTCCATGTTTGCTTTATACCCTAATTTATTTAGCTATTTTAATATTCATTATATTTCATATATACTTATATACTAAATGTTTTAGTTTTAGGGCACATATTTCTAGGAAAAGGATTACTGGCTTCAAAAGTACTGGGTTTATTTCACTATAGCTTCCACATATAAGAAAATGCATGGTATTCTCCATTTCCTTCCAATATTAGCAAAGGCCATAATTTCATTCTTTTAAATAGTTGAGTAGAACTCCATAGTGTGTGTGTTTGTGTGTGTGTGTATGTATATGTGTATATATGTGTTTCTTAATCCATTCATCTAATGATGGGCATCTGGATTGATTCCAAAATTTAGCCATTATGAATTGTGCTGCTATAAACAATGATGTGGCTGTGTCACTATGGTATGCCAATTTTAGATCTTTGGGGAAAATACCCAGCAGTGGGATATTTGGGTCATACAGTAGTTACACCTCTAGTTTTTTGAGGAATCTCTATATTACTTTCTAGAGTGATTGTACTAGTCTTCAATGCTGCCAACAATAGGATAAGATTACATGAAGAACCATTCAAATAGAAATTAATAGACAACTAAAGTAAGTCTAGTAGAGTAGAGGAAACTGAAGTAGGGAGAAGGGAGGAAAGCGAAAGACTGGAGGGAAAAGGGAGAGGGAAAAAGAGGGGGTTTTAAAAAGTATATTTTTCATCTCTAAGATATCTAATAGTTTCATGCAATTAATAAACACTGGAAAAATTTTAAAAATATAATGATAATAATCATCAAAGGGAGATCAGTAGGAGAAAGGGATCAGGGGATAGAAGAAGAGAGGGGTAAAGTGCAGGGGAGGGATATTGGTTGAATTATATTGTTATAGTGCATGCATGGATGATTTTGTGACAACAAATCCCATCATTATGCACAACTAACTATAATGCACCAATAAAAAGTGTGGAAAAAACAGTACTATGTTACTACTGGCACATTTGTAACCCATCATTTCAGAAGGTTAAGGCAGGAGGATCACAAGTTCAAGGACATCCTGGGCAACTCAGGCAGACCCTGTTTCAAACAGTAAAAAAATAAGGCTGGGGTGCAAGGTGATGGGAGAGCACGACCTTGGGTTCAAACTCCAGTACTTAAAAGATTAATAAAGTATTGGATTTCCAGATGAATTTTGTACAATAGAATCAAAAACAAGAGTAAGAAGCAAAACTGAAGAGTCAAATATTCTAAATTTTCTGCAGTTATATATGACTCTGCTCATTTCTGTGAACAGACCAATAAATATTGCCAATGATGATGATTATGCTATATGGATGATATATCTGCATGATAAATATAAAGAAAGACTTTTAGTTATTTAATTTCAATTGACTCTTCTCTGACTTTGATTATCTTTTCATGTTTATTGGTAATTCAGATTTAATTTTCTGTAATTTGCCTTGCTTTGTATTTGCTTAATTCTCTGAATTTGTGTATTCTTTTCTTGTCAGTGTGAAAACAATTATGATATATTATTAATATTGAATCCTTCATATTGATTTTTCAGTATGTTATTTAATAGTTTAATTAATGAATATCAAATATATTAGTAATGAAAAGTAATTGCTTTGTTGATATTTAGGAATACTGATATTAATTATACTATTTCTCTGTATCATCATACTTTTTTCCCTTTCAAAATTGCAGTTTATCTATTGAGTTTATTAATAACATATTATGCAACAAATGCTCATTTTCAATCTAGTCAAATGTTACTTTTAATGTTTCTCTTTGGTAATTTGAAGAATTTATGTTCAATTTTTAAAATTGAATAAATTACCTCTCACACCTGGGTTTTTCCATGTGGTCTCTTAAAATTCTTATATGCCATTTATAATAATGTTCCTTACTTCTGAACTTAATAGATCTGGAATGTGGTTTTTGTACATTATATTAAATTATCTACTAATAAGAAAGATAATGGTAATTAAGTTTTCAGTGCACAGCAGCCATTTGTCTAAATTTTTAAAAGGTACAATTTGTTTAACCTGTGACTCTGTTACTTTATCTCCATTTTTACCTTTCTCTATAATCAATAATATCAGTGATAAAATGCTTAATCGCTTACTTAGTCTTTTCTAAGGTAATCAACCTCTATAATTTTCCTTATTTCTGTAGGTTTTATTTTTTTGAGACAAGTTCTCCCTATGTTGTGCAGGATGTTTTCAAACTCCAATCCTCCTGCCTTAGCCTCTAGAGTACCTGGGATTACAGATATGTGTCACCACACCTGACTTAGGCTAAGTTTCGATATTTGTGTTCTGAGATGAAATCTGAGGACATATTGCGTGATATTGCATATATTCTGACAAAAAGTTTTCTCATTTCCAATGAGTTTTGACATTTATGTTGTCTTTAAAGTTTCTGCATTAATTCAAAGGTTATGCACCTTTCAAAATATTTAAGGTTTTATTTTTTGATTTATTTCTAATTTAATTTATCATTATCCCTGACCCTGGCACATATTTTATGAATAATACATGCTCAATTTTTATAAATTTTTTTGTAACAGATTAGAGTCAGAATTTGTGATTTCAGTAATGGTTCTGAACTTGGAAACACTGTGCATCTGGTGAGAACGATTCACACATAAGGCAAAAAACAAGTAGCTGAGATATCCAGACCCTTTCAGTGTCTATCACTTTCTTCTACTGGTGTATAGTATGCTAGAGTTTAAACTGAGTCCTATAAAACTTTTCAAAAGACACACATTTAAGGTAGTTATGGATGATCAAAGCCAAAGGATAAATAGGAAGAAGATGAAGGGTTTCTGTTAAGGCCTAATAAATGAAGTACCTTGGACACATGGAAGACTCAATTACTATTTGGGGTACTCAGCTGAAAATATCTGGCTATGATTTTATCCTGATTATATAGCAACATTGGGTAACACTTCTTCCACAGAGAGTGATTATTGTTCAGCATCACTACTTAAATAAACTTATTGTTTTAATATTGTATTTCTCTTTCAGAATTGAAAATTTGGGATTGGAACAGAGAGTTTCTTACTACTATAAAGCAGTTTGACATCTCAGCCACTGCTTAGACTGCGGTTGATCTGAGATAGCACCTCACCGAGGCAAACATAAATTTTCTCTGGAGGCAGATAACTTGGATACAGTACTCTTCACTATTCCATAGGAGCTAGGTATCTTCCAAATCCCCTTGCTGATGCCTAAAACCATAGATAGCACCAGACTCTTGGTACACTATATTTTTCCCTATAAATTACCTAAGATAAAGTTTATCTTACAAATTTATCATAATGGGATTAACAGTAAGAAATTACCAAAGATCTTAGAAATGTCATCATATGATTTTTTTTCTTTCACATTAAGTCAAGAACTTCCACATTTTCATTTAAATTAAATGAAATTTCCCTTAAATTAAAGAACTTTGTGGGGCTTGAGCAGTGATCCAGTGGTTGGAAAAAATTAATAAAAATTGATTCTCTCTTGCTCTTTCTCTCACTTTTTCTTTCTCTCTTTAAAGATAACAAAACAATAACAACAACAACAAACTTTGTGGATTTTTGTTGGTATATCTGAATTCCAAGAATCATTATTCTTGTGCTATTGGTCCAATATTAATTAAAATAAGGACACAGCACTTAATACTCTTGATGGTCAATCTGATAACTGAGACAGATATTGAGAGACTAATGGGCAGGTAGCATATCCAGCATAGACACACTGGGAAAAGGGAGAGGGGAGAATGGGTGTTCCAGGAAGGACTGAGTGAGACAATGTTAGATTCATCACACTACCCAGTATACTGCACAATTAAAAATTTGTGAATATTTTAATATTTGGAATTCCCTATTTGGTACTTTTCAACCATGGTTGAATATAGGTAACTGAAACCACTGAAAGGGGAACTAGGGAAAAGGGAAACAACCATAATTAATCAATAAAATATAGTTTTTATAGGGACATTATTTTTCTTGACACCTATTCTCTATGACACACTTTCTGCAATATTCTTAGAATTATTCAAAATCTTATAAATTGTATTTTTATATTAAGTAACTTATTTCTTAATATAAAATGCAGTTTATAAGAGTTTGATTTTTGGAACAAAATTAAAGAGTGCTTTTCTCTGTTATGAATACTTATTAAGTAGCACTTAATTTTTAAGAAAACTCAAAACACTGGATAGAATAGAAAGTTTACAAATCTTTGGTCACACTAATGGTGTAGAAGGTTTCTTTCCTTACTAATGTTACAAATATAAAATAACTCATGTCAAAGTTTTCTATCCACTAAAAAATATCTAGTGCTGGATGCAATTTCATACCTGTAATCCTAGCAACTCAGGAAGCAAAAGCAGGAGGATCACAAGTCCTAGGCCAGTCTCAGCAACTTAATGGTGAAGCAATAAAGTACCTTTGGGTTCAGTCCCCTAGTAGAAGAACATTATCATCATCATCATCACTGCTACCATCACCATATTTCCTCACCTTGTGTGGAAGACATAACCTGAGGTGAACCCCAAAGAATCACAGCCTTCTAGCATACCCTAACCTTGAGTGAAGGTATCATCCTATCCTTGAATGCAGGTAATGCCCTGAGGACTCTCACATACTTCTAGTCCATAAAATATGATAAAGCTGATGGATAATCACTCTTTTGATTGAATTCGTTCTCATAAAAAGCTCTGTCTTAGCAGACAGGGAGAGATTCTCTTATTGGCCTTGAAGTACTAAACTGTCAGCTACAGCTACAGCTACATTTTTCTTTTCTTTTCCTTTTTTCTTTAAGAGAGAGAGAGGGAGAGAACTGAGATAGAAAGAGAGGATCAATTTTACTTATTTTTTTTCATTGGACCTTTGTTTCTCTAACAGTTGTGTTTGTGGTGCTGGGATTTGAAACAAGGTCTTCACACTTGCAAGGCAAGGGCTCTAACTGTTGAGCCACCACTCCAGTCGTGCCAGCTACTTCTTTGAAAGTGCCTATGGAATGATATGCTAAATTAATGATTACTGGTATTCTATATAGCAAAGGCTGAATGAATCTGCTATTAACTGATATATCAAAATAAGATCAGAAGGATATTTAAAAGGTACCTAGGAATCCAGTCAGTGTTGTTTGACTTATAAAGGTAACAAACTTAATATACTCAGGGGGTAAATCTAATTTCCAGAATATATATATATATATATATATATATATATATATATATATATATACATCATATTGTTTCATTGGAAGCATTTTTGATTGCGCAACAACTAAAACTCTTAATAAAAATAAATAAAACATTTAACAAAATAATGATCAAAACCAGAAGTTTGTAATTTTGTCCAGATTTTTACATGAAGAAATAAAATTGCTCAGGTAGTATGAATTGTCACTAAGTAAATTTTTATTATGAGAAAGAAATACTTGAACACATTTGACAAAACATCCAAAATATATATTCACAAAGATTTTACTGTCACTTTATTTCAATTTTATAATTTTTTTTCTCACTTTAACCAGAAAGAGAAGCTATAGAAGTGGTGAAAACTCATTTATAATTAATGCTATATTTATTATTTTGATTATTGAAAGGCAACTTGGTATCATCAAAATTTTTGTTTTTATTATTGGATGTTTTATTCATCAAAGGAAATTTAAAATTTATGTTTACAATTTTTAATGTAACATTAAAAATGATGAGAATTAGTCTACTAAAATATCACTGTGATCACTGGAAATAACATCATTATGTTATAGTGTAATAGAAGGTTTTATTATTCTGATAAGACTATTGTACTTTGTGTAACGTGGCAAAAGCAAGCTTTACATAAAGTTTTTGTAATTTCAATTTTAATGCAGGTTTCATTGACTTAATTGATTTCCCTAGGCAGACGGTAAATTTTTTGGCATTTAAAGAATTCTCCTGGCAACATGTTTTCCAAAGCATTGTGCTATGTCAATTATGATCATTCCAGTTCATTAGATGCTGTCTGAAAACAAAAGGAATGAAGTGGAAATGCTCCCTACTGATAAATTATTTTTGGAAGATTGGCATTACACAATTAGCAAATGTTTTTAAATGCCTTTAAGTATCATTAGTGAAGAAGAATGGAAAACTGTTTAATGGTTACCCCTCTCTGTGCTTCAAATGAATTGATAGTGCATGAAGCCATTTAAAGATATAAAATACAAGAAGACAAGCAAGACCATCTGTTTTATAAATCCATTATCCTATATCTTTTATTTTGCATAATTTTTCATTGAAAAAAATTCATTGAACTGATGCAGGGTTCATGAAAATAGATGAAATGTCGATACATCACCTCTAATCAAACATTTATTTTTAATAACTTTTTGGAAAAATTTATATCAGAATCAAAATTTACAGCTTTTATTTTATGTTACTATAGCCTTCAAATGTAGTCATTAGAAAATCTGATTTTTGGTACAGTCTAAATTATTACAATGCCAAGATAGTATACTATTGTTGAATGAATCTTTCTGCATCTATGGAAAGATAGATTTGAAAAAAAATGTGCAAATTTTACCTGAAAATTCTCATTTATATAATATTTAGACAATAACCCATTTTTATCATTTAAAAATTACCATCAAGATTGAACAAGCTGGAAATAATTATTTTTATTTACAAAGCAGTATTCACGTGACTATAGATCAGAACTAATGTAGGTTGTTTCTACATGTATGTGTACTGAGAAAGAAATAATAATAAAACTTGAACAACAGTCATGAAATGTTAATTCTCCAAAGTCATAGTCAGGTTATTGAGTTAGGATCTGCAGTAAATCAGAAGAATATACTGCATAATTCAACTATCCAGAAAGAAATCTTATCCTTTATGAAATACAAATATTCTAGTCCATCAAAACCTGAGTAGCATTTTTGGAAGTACTAAAATATTTTTAAGGGCATGGAAAAAAACAGTAACAAATCAGCCAAGCACTATTTTGTCTGCATATATTTATTTCTGTTGACTATTGATGCAATATGTAAAGAAGTCTTACAGAGTAAATACCACCTTTTTATAAATATTTTAAATTAAAATGAACATGAGAAAATAAGAGTTCATGGAACACTCATCATCTGTATGACTCTGTCGAGATTACTTATAATTAAAAGTAGTATAAAGTTCCATTGCAACAATAAGCACCACTGCAGACATCAAGAAAGCAGTCTCAGGAAATTCATCTAAAGTTGACAGCTAGAGTAATTAAAAATATTATAACTGAATAATAATACATGGGTATTAAATTATTCTAAGAAAAAGTGATTTCCTTACTATCTCCATTTTATAACATTTACCATGTCTTCCTCCAAAATTGCACATATGGAAAAGGAAAAAAATAAAACCAGTCTAAAAAATTACAGAAATTAATTTTAAAAGTTCAGCAAGAAAAACTAACCTAACATTATCATATTGAAGTGCCCTGGTGGCAGTGAATGGTACAATGATCAGTCATTTGACCCATATGTTATGCTACTTTTTGTATTACTGCTGAGACACCAATGCTTTTACCCACCACTCTTCACACCATCAGTACCTTGTCAAAGGGAAATAGTCTTGGAAGAGCTGTGGAGATGGTTTTCACTTTACAAATCCCTGAAATAACTGAGAATGTTTGAGAGTCCAGGGAACAGACTTTGAGAACCATTCTTCTGAAAGACAATGTATTACTTGGTGCAGTTAAATGCAAACTTTATATGATTTAAAAAATGGCTTATTATTTGTGGGGAATATTTTACATTTATCTTCGTTCTTAGATCTACAGAAAGTATAAATGTATTAGTGACTGAGCCTATCATAAAAGTTTTGTGACTGCCATGCTGAGTCTAACGCATGTAGATGACATTATATAAAATCAACTATTATAATAGCCTAAATCCTAAGTGAGGTATTCTCATTGCTTCCATATCTTAGAACATACTCTATTATTATAAACTCCCTAGGTGCTTTAAAGCATTAGTATAGAAGCCAAGGCTAGGTAGTCTGGGTATGAAGTCTCCTGCTGCCACTTTTGTTTGTGTGATTTCATGAAGCTCTTTGTAATGACTATTTGTTTTTCTTCTTTTAAAACACTGAATGAAATGTTAATAATTATTTCTAGGGATTGTTGGGAGAAATACATGGAAAGCAGATATAATAACGCATAGTATATCACAAAAACTAATTAAATATATTAACAAAGAAATTTAAAATAGATTATAATTTTAGGATTTGAGTTTTTGAGAAACGAAGTCAAAAGGTATCCATATTTAATACATTCAAACAGTGAGCACTTTTAGAAGACAGAGGGCTTAAAAATTAAATGATTATTTTATTTTATTTATTTATTTCCTTATTTTTGGTGCTAGGGACCAAACCCAGGTCCTCACACACTGGACAGGTACACTACTACTGAGCTACATCCACCGCCCAGGGCATTATATACATATTGATGAATAGGAATAAGTACATTTGATTTTAAACATCAAAAGTTATTGAACATAGTTAATAATATCTAAGAAATACTCCATGAATAGTCATATAGCTTATGTTTTTTATGCAATTTATCTTCAGTTTTAAGATCTAACGCGGCAATTCATCTTTCACAGCTAATTGACTAGAAAGAGAAGAAAGTTTCATTAAATAATATTTCAATATATATTCAATGAAGTTAGAAATCTCTTAAAATACTTTGGAATGTGCGGGGCTCAGCTAATGATTAATGGAATCAGAATCCTCAGCACAGAACATTTTATTTATTTCTTACATATCTGTATAATTGTTGTTTCCCAGAAGCATTTTAAGTAATTTTTTTTCTGTACTGGCAATTGAATCCAGGGGTGCCTTGCCCATTGATTTATATCATCAGTCCTTTTTAAGTTTTATTTTTTAAATTTTGAGGCAGGTTCTTACTTATTTGCTGACACTGGCTTCAAATTGAAGATCCTTCTGCCTTAACCTCCCAAGTCATTGGGATTACAGATGTGTACTATCATGTCTACCTTTTAAAGTGATTTTAATGGTACATAATGTAAAAGAAACTACAAATTAAATTTAGGTCATAAAATGTAGAGCAAAATGAGGAACAGAGATAAAGCTAATAAAATTTTTTCTTGTATTTTTTACTTTTGTAATAAATGGTACAAGAAAAGTCATAATACTGGATTATCACATGAGCTATCCCTGGTGGGAACCTCAGGAATACTAGACACAGGGACATGGATGTTCTCCTAATACTGCCTCAGGAAACAGGGATTTGTATGCTTCCCATCTCTACTTTAGTGAAATGGTCAGATAATTAAAAACCAATGCTAGCATCTGGAAGACAATTAAGTGCAGATTGATGAAAAGACAGAATATTAGCAAAAAAGATCAAAGAATTAGCATGGAGGAGGGATTCAGTATAGAAAATTAAACTATATACTTAAAAGGAATATGTAGCATTGGAGAAATACAACTAAAATCAGACAAATTCCTAACCCTGAAAACTCACTGCAAAGGGAGAAAAAAAATTATTATTGAATAAGCATTCAATCAGAATGTGATGCATATCACAGGTAATCACAGAAGATATCTCAAAGATAGAAATTGTGCACTGCTTATACATTCAACAGATACAAAGTCTTACAGGAAAAGATTGTCAGTGTTAATTGTTACACAGTATTCATCCTAAATTCACTTCATAATTGGGGTGAACATATTTGTTAATCAATTGACTATAAAAAGAAAACATCCACACGTATCTTTATGGCCATAGATAATTTTGCAACTTGAAGGGAGAACTCATTGAAGTTAAGCTCTAACATTTCCATAGAAAATGGGAGATAGGGGTTCTCTCTTCCTTGGTATTTGCATTCTAAAAGCTATATTTGCAAGACCTTGAGAAAGACACACTGAATTTAATCCTAGAAGAGACGAATTTATCTCTCAAATAAGCTAAGTGTGTATACTTTTCAAGGATACAGAGATTGAACTTAAAAATCACAAGTTTTCCAAAGATAAATGATCTTAGAAAAGGAAAAGGATGGGAGATTCTGCCTTTATTTTCATCAGGTACATTTAGCCTCTTAGTTTCAGTGTGCATTGTTCTTAAAATACTGAATATAATTTTTAATTATTTGATCTAATGTCCACAAGACTTAAGTAAGAGATAGTAAATGTTTCTTTACTACAGCTAAAGATGGCAACCATATGAAGGTATTTTTTAAATTAGCTCTGATGTTACTACATTTTAGATTTATCTGTTTGGGATTTCATGGCACTGTGACATTGGAGACCCCATGGGACTGGACCCATACTGACCTACAAGTTGCTCTCAGTGATAATCTTATAAAAACTTTATTTTTTCTTTAGAAATTTGAAGTGGTTTGTTCTCATTTGTCTTTAATTTGAAATGTTTTACCCTGCCAACGAAATCACAGGTCCTATCCTAAGCAACAATAAGTTTGCTTAATTATCTCTCCCATTTGGCAATTGCTCATTTAATTTTTTTTGAAACAGACATCTAGGTTTTTTTTGAATTAATTCAGGACTTATATTTTTATTAATATAAGAAGACATGTGAATACTATGGTACTTAATAAGGTGAAAATTTAATTAAAATATATGCTAATTCTTTAAAATTGTTAAAATTCTTTATAACTTACAAAGAATCTATTGTCAAAGTCAGACTGGGTATAAGCACTATAATTAGAGGAAAAGAAGTAAAACTTTGAGTTTTATGAAAAATAGGTACATTTATGATTCAGTTAATATTATGATCTCAAGAGAAGCAATGTGCTATCATTGAGTGTAGATAACACTAAATACTGCCAGGAGTCTTCAAAATTAAAGTGAGTATCTATAGATGTAAAAATGCATTAACTTTTAGTCACTGACAGCCTACAACAGAACTTTCATTCTTAATTGAAATAATGTATTTCTTTATTCTAGAGTTGTTTTGTATAACCTATTTCTTGCCTTTGCATTATTTTAAATGCATTATTTATTGTTCACTTAAAATTTTAAAGCTCTTACAGGGTAATAACAGTATGGTGACAGAATATATAGCTGACAAATGAAGAGACAAATTAAACATTATCCAAATATCAGAAGTAAGAAAAGATGAGGCGATGTCATAAGGGATATGAAAGATGTAATAATATCTGTTGCACACTGGTTTCCTTTAGTTACTAGTGATTCTAGTTGAGTCATTATGCAGAAAACTACATGAGGGATATTTGGGCTTAAGTTTTGTCCTTCCATAAATGTAAACAAATTATAAAATTTTCCTTAGAAAGGAAATAAATTACACTTGCTATTTCATTTACCTGGCTCTACGCTAAGGGTACATTTGAGGGTTGGGACCGGTTCCTGACTATCCAGTGAGCTGTGGTTCCCTTAATTAATGTTCTGCTAGTTAGCAGTTCCTTCCAATAAACTAAAAAATTATTTTCTCATATATGTGATATTTTCATATAATAGACACAATGAAGTCTTTTTATGGAGAACTTCAAATGTACAGGTCATATATGCTCATGGTATTTTGAAACCCCATCACTCAGTTAAACAAATTGTCACTTCAAGGCTAATCCTGATCTATTCTGACCCCCTCTATAGCTCATAATATCATAAATGTAATTATCATTCTGAAACAAATAATAAACAATTATCACTTAATTTTGAAATATTATAGCTTGTAACCACAAAAATAAAGAAGTTTTCAACACAACAAAAATATGATTTTGAGACAGAAATTTTAAACATATATACAAATACCACTGTCATGAAGTATCTACTTAATTAACTCACATGTTTAATTCTAAAGGAAGGAATTTTCTCAGAGCTTAAATCAATATCTAAATAATTTCATATATTATGATTGATTGGCATATATCCATATTTACTTTAATCTATAGGTTTCTACCATTTAGTTTTTCCTTGTAATTAATGTGATAAAATACAAAACTAAACAACCATGTCTCTTGTCCTATGGAAAGTATCAATAATTTTTCCTGCCTCTTTCTTGCATGGTTTAACCTATTATTTATTCTATGTTCTTTTTACCATACTCAAGTCTAATTCATTGTTTAAGCTGAATTCTTCCATAAATACACAGGCAAGGAATTGTTTATTTAAAGAGAACTATTAAACTGCATCCATTATTGCAAAACAAGTACACATGGTTTGATAGACACGGCCAAAATGATAGCTGATCACTCACTCCTCACTTCCAAAAAGAATAGGAATAAATTCTTAAATGGAGGAACATCAGTAAACTTCTATATTTTCTTCTTTTTTCTATAAAACATGAGCAAGAGAAAAATGGGCTCCACAAGGACAGTGAAAACAGAAACAGAGGTCTTGCTCATGTAGTCTTCTGTTGGCGTTTATTTAAACTTTATCACCATTTTTTTCCCATGCTGGTCAAACCCTAGTTCTACATAATCTCTGGCTAACCCATAGAACATTCAGGTGTCATACCTTTAGGCTTAATAATACAGTATTAATAAGTTATTATTGTATTTCACCATAGAACCTTCCCTTTAGAGTGGCTTACAGATTACTCAAAGCTGATTCAAAAACAGCATCAAATGGAATCCATTTCCTCAGGAATGAGTATTCTCCACTAGGAATAAATTAGTAACACATACTGTTACACTTTTTCCTGTTTAGTTTCATATAATTAGTCTATCTTGCTTCTATTCTTTTATTAATTGATACCTGATAACTCTATAGATTTATGGGGCAAAATGTAATGTTTTGTTATGTATACATTGCGTAATGATCCAATCAGGGTAATTAGCAGCATATTCATTCTCTCAAACATTTATTGTCTTTGCTGTTTCAACATTAAAGTCTTCTCTTCCAGCTTTTTTAAAAATATACAACCCATTGTTAGCAGATGTCGTCACCCTAGAGTACAATTTTACAGAACTTATCTCTGCTGTCTACTGTAACTTTGTAACTATTTAGCAACTTCTCCAGTCCCCCTCCTATATATCCACTACCTTCTGATAACCATTATTCCACTTTGTACTTCTATGAGATTGACTTTTGAGATTCCAAAAATGATCATATGGTGTTTGTCTTAACATATTTTCCAGTTTCTTTCATGTTATAGAAAATGATTCCATTCTTTGTTGATGCTTGAATAGTATTTCACTGTGTACGTATTCCACCATTTTTCTAGTCCATTCATCTATCGATGGACAGGACATTTAGATTGATTCAGTATCTTGGCTATAGTGAATAATGCTGCAATAAATGTGGGAGTAAAGATGCCTTTTCCACAAAAAGATTTCATTTTCTTTGGATTCACTCCAGGATTGAAATAGCTGGATCATATGATAGTTCTATTTTGAATTTTTTATTGGATCAGCCCTGTATCACTGATGCATATCCAATAATGAGGACAATGTTTTGAGAAAAAATATTATTGTCTTGCTAGCGAAGAATACAGTGGACTCCTGTCCCTGGGGGCCATGATTCTGAATGCCAGGGGAAGCCATGGGCTTTCAAAAAGAGGATACAAAGGTTACACCCAACTGTGTGCCCTGTCAGGAGTCACAATTTATTTATACCCTTCAGAGTTAGTCCTCTGGTGCCAGCCCTGGTATCTGTATTCCTTTATTCTTGTATTCCTTTATTTTGCCTTGGGAGCCAAAGGACTGATAACTTGATAATCTTGTTTAGAATGGGAAGGGACAGGGAGAGAGAAAACAGGAAGGGAAATAAAAACTGTTGGTTTTAAAATAAACTGCAGTGGCAGAGTAGCAAGGGTTATATACAAAGCATGACGAGGTCTCTATTATAAAACCTTCATACTTTTTTTATTGAGAAATTTATTTTTGAAAAATCATACAAGTTTTTAATGAAATAATATCATATGTATATAGATTCTGAAGATTAGATTTACCCCCAAGAGTGCCCCCCATTACCCACCCTTATCCCTCCCCTCCCCTTCCCAAAACATTTCTAAAAATGTATTAGGTTGTATAACATTACAACTTATGTGGATTTAACACAGGATAACAAACCACCTTTCTCAATGGCCACGGTCTAGTTCCAGCCTCCACAGATGAGTGAAGACATTTGACCCTTGGTTCTCTGTGTTATGCTGATTTTACTCATCATGATCTCTTCCATAGCCATCCATTTACCTTCAAAGGCTGCAATATCGTTGTTTGTAATTGCTGAGTAGAATTCCATGGTATATATGTACCACAGTTTTTGGATCCATTCATCCAGTGAGGGACATCTGGGTTGTTTCCATAATTTAGCTATTGTAAATTGAGCTGCTATGAACACAAATATTGCTGTGTTGCTATAATGTGCTGATTCTAAATCCCCTGGAAAGATTCCCAGGAGTGGAATAGCAGGGTCATATGGTGGGCTCATCCCTAGTTTTTTGAGGATTCTCCACACTGCTTTCCAGCGGGGCTGTAACAGTCTGCAGTTCCACCAACAGTGTGTTAGTATGCCTATCTCTCCACAGCCCCTCCAGCGTCTATTATTGTTTATTTTCTTCATTTTTGCCATTCTGACTGGCGTGAGGTGATATCTTAATGTAGTTTTCAAATAATTCATTAACTCAATCTTGAGGCTGTATCTACAGGCAGAATAGTTTCTCTTCTTATGCAGCTTAGTAAGTCCTCAACCCAAAGATTTTCCTTATCAAGTTATCACATTCAGGGATTCACTATTTATTAGTCCTATTTACCCTAAGGCCAGGTAACAAAAAACTAAGGATAGGCCTAGACCCAGTAGCCTGCAAAGTTACTCTGGTTAACCACTCAGTGGGGAGCCCATGAAACCTAGCTCTACATGTGCCCTAAGTAAGTTGCCTTCTGCACGAGCACTTGTCATTCACTGTCCTTGGGTGCAACGTCTATGTGGTCCTGTGTGGCAGCCTTCTCTGGTTTGGGAATGTAAGTCACAAAAAGGGCTGCCGTTTATCTATCTCAGTGTCACTATGCTTTACTCTGACATAGAAGAATCCTTAAATCAGAGAACATCCCATTTCTCCAGCTCTAATGCTTTGAGTTCTGTTAAAAAATTAGCTGATTTTCCCATAAACTGTAATATTTGGTTAAAAGTGAGAAAAAAAAACAAATAATTGTTTTCAAGACATATTTAAAGATTAATGGATGACAAATAGCTTAATAGTTTCTATTGTCAGGTCATTATTGTAAAGACATGAACTCAGTAAAGAAATTAATTCAATAAGATATATTTATAGAAATATGTATTCTAGGCTTACAATGAATATCCTTAGGATAATATTTGTATAACTTGGAGACAAGTAGGAATATATACTCTAAAGAAACAAACCTCAGTGATAAATATAAGCATATTTATCATTTATGAAATACATCTTTTCCTGTACTCTTTAAATAAATATCATTGTTATTCCCATATATGAGTACCTTGAAATCTTATAAAATTATTTTACAGGTAAAAGAGATAAGTTATAACAGTTTTCAGATAATTTTCCATAAGGTTTTCCCAAATTATAAAATTGGTTTGCATTAAAGAAAATAAAAAGTTTATTGATGTAAGAGTTAAATGGTATTCCATAAATTTCTAGTATTTTATAAATGTATTAATGCAATAATTAATTTTATAAAATAATGAAGATTTGAGGGGTTGTGTTTTATATAAATCTTTAAATGCATCTGAATAGTTCTGAATAATCCCTAGAAATTGTATTTCCAAATGAAAAGGAATGCGTATTTGGTAGACTATCAACTCTCCTTCCAGAGCACTTTTTTCAATTACATGTGCAATGCTTGGATGTGAGAATGTGCATTAATCTCAGTTTTAATAATACTGAGTGATTTTCTTTGTTATTTTCTTGGACTAAACATTACATCTTGTGTAGATTTATACTGCCTGACATATAGATAATGAGGTTGAGCACATTTTCATATATTTATTAGACAACTGAGCTTTTAATCTTATCCAACTGCTTATCCAGGGTTCTCAAAGTACTGCTGTACCCTATCCTGGAGTCTTTCTAAACTTCCAATGCATCCCACTCCCTCCCACTCATCATTCTAGCAGTTTCTAGATTGTGTTAAACATACTCTCACCAGAAGTCATTTTTACTTATTGTTCTTTATTGCCATTTCCCAGTTCTCACAATCTCAGCTCCAGTTTGTTGAATTCTATTGCTTTTGATCTTTTAAATTTCACTGTGAGCCTGGGGATGTAGCTCACCTGTAGAGTGCTTTCCTAGCATGTGGGAGACCCTGGATTCAATTTGCAACACACAACACACACACACACACACACACACACACACACATACACACTCACTACAGTAGCCTATTATCCTATATGAGAGCACCCTAGTCCTTTTCTTCACAGCAGATTTCATGACATGTGCTTATATGTATATTTATTCAGTTATATTCTGACAATGTTTGTGGATAGTGACTCACACAATACATTTTGGATAATTCCATTTGCACAAGCAGCAGTCTAATTTCTTTTCCCCTTATGTTCAAGATATGTCTATATAGCCAGAATCTCCTGAATCACCTTTACAGCACTTCTTGATATGCCCTTACATGCACGTTTTTCTTTAGTAATGCTGGACTAACTTCAGTTTCCCTAAAGCATCATGAAATTTTATGTGTTCACGCATTCACATGATGTTTTCCTGGTAAGCTCTCACTATAGCCTTCACACTTCACCAATCAGATTCTGATTCTTTCTTTTCTGTTTCCCTCCTCTGCTTGCAGAATAATCAGTGGACAGCTTGTAGATTTTTACATAATGAATGTCTGGAAAGGAAACAGACTAAATATCAGAGTCACCTCCTCTGACATTAGGAAGATAGAGAGGCACCAAGAAGTCCCAGCTCCTTTTGACTTGGTAAGGAAGATCCAGGAACTCAGAAGGAATCCAAACCTGTAAAATTCCTTTGGGCCACAGGAATCTGAGAGTACATGCAATTTCTGTTTTTTGTCCTAATGTACCTTTTCCCTCTTTAAAAAGCTTTTCTAATCCCAGAGCATTTCAGACATAGAAACTTTGAAACGATTAAGTTTCTTCTACCTTGCTTCAAAGCTGGTTTTGGATAAAACCTATTTTCCTACCAATTCCACGGCTGATAATTCTGGAAGGGAAAGCATTGCAGTCTGTTCTCTTTATGCCCTGGAGAGATCTTGTGCTGCTCTGGTACTAAAACTAGAACTCCAGGGCTGAATGTTACACCAGATTAGCAAGATCTGTTGCATAGTAGGTGACAAATAATTGTGAACTTAATGAATTAGAAGCATTCTCAAACTTTAATGATATTAATTTTTGTAAGGTATTAAAAACTGCTGGATGATTATCACAAGTCTAAATGAATCATTAATATTAATAATTCCTAGAAATTGATCAAAAGTCACTAGATGCTGTGCTAGACTGGGACACATACTTGCTTAAAACAGTTGTGGATCTGAGACAGGAAAATATAAAGAATAGAGTGTACATCTCATACATAAACATAGGAAAACAAGATCAAAACTAAGTAGGCATTAGCAGACAAGGGATTTCTCTATTATATACTTAACTAAGGGTTTTCATCCATTGTTTGGAGAAAAGTATTCAAAATATTATAAAAACACTAATAAAAATCTTTAAATTTGATATATTTTTTCTTTAAATTTATATTTGTAGGATGCCAACAGCATTTTTTTCATTCCTTTGAATGAATTCAATTATTCTCAGGCAATTCATATTTTACTTGTCAATTTTCAAGTGAAACAACTAATATAAGTGAATATGATGGACACGATTTTGGTGCTTTATTCAGACTTTCTCCACCTATGAAAAGAAATAAAAATCAAGAAGGAGAGAGAGAATTTATGTTATCTTCAGCATTTTTACTTAGAAGTAATGCAAGAGTAAATTTAATGACAACTCCATAAAATTAGAGGCAGATTTTAAAAATTGAATTATTAGATTTAGAGACATGATAATTTGTAAATTATTATTTAGGCAAATAGTTTAAACCTCAAATTTATGTTTTCAGATTTCCTTTTGATT
Organism: Aplodontia rufa; assembly: GCA_004027875.1. NCBI lineage: Eukaryota > Metazoa > Chordata > Mammalia > Rodentia > Aplodontiidae > Aplodontia > Aplodontia rufa. The sequence goes on from PVKS010028839.1 coordinate 23,749, forward strand.
TTTGGGGGTTGGTGAGAGGAGTCAAACCCAAGACTCTATGAGTGCTAAACACACTGTACCACTTACATCCCCAACTCCTGCCTTTTAATTTTGAGTTTTTCTGAATAGCAAATATAAGTCTTATAAACTTCTCATATAAAGATCTTTACCTTTTCCTCAGCATATTAACTATTTGGATTGTACTCTTTTGATAGCAAACTTAAAAACTGTTATCTGGATTTCATTCCTCAGTTTATATTATTTTGCATTGAATTTACATGCAAAACATTTTACCTATGGTTAAAGAATTATAATTGATGTTCTTCAACAAGAAATATTTGTTTTTGCCTAAAATTCTAAATAATTGTCAAAAGCATTACTCTAGGATAAGATGTTGTTGGTGTAGAAAATTCAGCATGTAAATGTAATATGTAGTAAATGAAATTTGTTGCTGCGGAGGGTTACAGGTTACTTTATAGGTCACAGGCAATGTCCTTATAGTTTGGTATATATATGATATTAAAAAGCCAAATCTAGGAAATAGGAATCTTTGTAATAAACATCCATAATTCCCTCACGATCAATTACAGTAAAGATGGTGTGCTTCACACCCACAAATCTGACTAAATCCCTTCATTAGGGACTTATTAGTCTTTCTTAAAACAAATTGGGAATATATTCTGACAAATTATTTCACATAGGTAAATGACAAACTTTAGAGTATTCATTTCTTTTCTCTTTGTCTTAGCCAAATGTTTGTTTTAAATATGTTCCAAATAAATTGACATCTAATAAATTTTCTAAATGAAATAAATGCCTTTCAACTTTTAATGTACCAAGTAATCAAGGGCTTCCATTGGACCACAAATTGAACAGATAAACATTAATTGAGCTACACAGATTGATTGCCATAGTTGGCCTGCTCAAGGTGGCATTTACCATCATACTGACTCTTCCACTTCCATTAAAAGCACAGTATTCTAACATATGGGGTAGCAATTTCCCTCTTATGCTTTACTAGTGAAAGAAATGTCTTTGAATCTTTTTTCCTGATATTACAACTACATGTGTATATATATATATATATATATATATACACACACACACACACATATGTGATATAGATATATCACATGTGATATACATATGCATATCACATATGTATATGTGATATACACACATATATAACACACACACATAAACACACACAAACACTTAAAGAAGAACCAATGATCAATACAGCATTACATATAATAGTAAAAAATGGGGAAAAAGTATGCTTAAGATGGAATTAGGTTAAATAAATTATAGAATTTATGTATGATAATGTACCTAGAAGTTGTTGAAACACATGTTTGGGCAAGTTCAGAAAGTAGTACTTTATGCATGTTACTATATGAAAAATAATTTACAAAATGGCATTTTTTTTCCTATTGAGAGCACATTAAAATTATTAGTGATTATTAAATGATGGAATGGTATTTCTGAAAAGAGACATTTTATTTCAATCTCGTACTTTCTGTACTCCTAAAATAGTCAATTAAATATATATGTTATACAGAAATAAAACTGAGAATATGCTATTCATATTGAAAAAATGAGTAAAAGAATCCAAGTTCCTTTACATATTTTCAGCTAATTAACAACCATTGTAAACAACTATTTAAAACAATAATCATGTACTCATTTTTAATATAATAGAATTATTCATTTAATTCTCATAAAAACCCTAGAAGGGAAATGATGTTATTGTCTCTGACAAAGAGCAGGACACTAGATGCTAAGCATTTATTTTAAGTCCTACAATTGCTAATTCAGAGTGGCATTCAAGGATTGATGGTAGAGAAGTTCACGACTTAGAGTTTCATACTGAAAGTCCCTCCACGCACCCTACAGGCACAGATACAGACAGATTTACAGATGTGGATGAGGTTGTAGATGTAGACATAGAAGTGGATATAGACATAGACATCCATCAGTGATGAACTGGAGCTTAGTTATTCCTAAATGGAGCCTGTCTTCATTGTCTTATAACAAAGCAGAAGGTAGAAAAATGTGATCCAAAGTTTCTTCAGGAAGGGGAAAGACCCCTTCTTTCGTCTTCCCCCCAAAGAGACAAATAACCACGAAATTATAATTACACTAAAAATGAGAAATGGGCAGGCTGTCAAACTTCCTTATAAATGGTACAACTATCATACTAAAGCATGTGGATGGTGCCAGACTTCATGAAAAACAAACAAAAATTATT
>PVKS010028840.1:0-25990 GCA_004027875.1 Aplodontia rufa
CACCAACTTAGTGGTGGCCTCACCTATTAGAACCAGCACATTTGTACAGTACACATTCAAACTTCCGGGACCCTGAGTTTTCTTCCTGACTATGTTGTAAACTGGTGCTTTACTATTCTGGATCTTTGCTTTCTCACCTGTAAACAAGTGAATGGATATTAATCATAACTTGCTTGTTAAGGAGATCTGAAAATCCAGAGTCCAGCTTCTTTAAGGAGCTCCACTCTCAGCAATTCCTTAGGGTTATATTCACAGCAATGTCGATTACATAGCATTGTGCCCAGGTTTTTATGTTCCCATTGACATTGCAACCAGATTATAGTACTTCTTCTTATTGAGTCAGAATTACAGTAAGATCCCTTTACTTCTCCCTTCACAGTGTCACAGTCACTGTAATCAAATAATTAGAAATGGATCTCAAGGTAAAAACAATTTATTGCCTCATCTTTAGGGTTGTGACTATATCAGAGGAAACAGTTCCTAATATAGCTTAAAAAGACATTCTGTCAGCCAATTTCTCCTGTTCCTAAAGCATTCTAAGATGTCATAAATTCTTCTAGAATAAAATATTTGCTAATGACCTAGACATAACCAAAATGGAGCAATTAGTTTTTTAGACAGTACAACTGAATGTATAGAATTCATTTCCATTCTTTATGAACTTCATCTTATCTTGAGAGAAAAGCCTCTGTAAAGGAAATAAACTCAGATATTCAACAAGTAGAAAAGTCAGTGACTCCTTGATCTTTGTCCTCCTACCCACTCATTTTATTATTACCTAAATCTACAGGGGGTTAGATCAAGAAATCTGTGGGGTTTTTTTTTTTGAGTTATGATGAAAAGCCCTAACAATGGTATTAGATAACTGTGATGAATTTTAATCTGATGACAGCTTGTGACCCACAAATTACTGTTTAAAATTAAAATGCATCCAAAATGAAACTGGCAAGTCAACCACATTATTAAACTTGCAATCTGCTCTGCTAAAACACCTATCTAAAGCACAATATTAAATATGAATACAATTAATTCCTATATTACATATTACGAACTTAGCTCTGAAAAAAGTCCTTTGATGCAGTGCCTTATTAAATGAAAATTGGTTAAATAATCTTATTCTTTTAATCTTTTTTCAAATTAAGAAGTCAAAATAGAGATGGATTGACTTGGCTTTGGTAAAACACCCGTTGGCAGAGCTTCAGGTATAATCTAGGGCTACAGATTTCTAGGTTTCTCCTTTGATGAACAAAAGTCCTCTATTTCTTCACTCCAAATGCTCATACACATTATATTAGAAATGTTTTTCGCATGCTAGATTTTATTTTTAATTTTAATCTCTAATTATTTCAGTTATATTAATGTTAATCTTTAAAATATATTAGTTTCAAAAATAACTACATTGATATTTTATCAGCTTATTCTTTACTAAACTTTATAAAAATTGAGACTCTTTTGGTATTGTTTTCACCCCATATTTTAACATTAAGGACCTGTAATGGTAATGATCAGATGTATTACAACTGTTTTCAAATAATTTAATAACTAAGTCATAGTTTTTTTCTAGTTTTCAAAATATATCATAAAACTACTGAAAACCCCACAAATAACACTGTAATTATAACAATTAACATGCATACTTAATTATAGCTTTAATGGTCTTATACATTCTTGCTCAAAAGAATCATACTACATTAAAATAGAATAATAAAGTACTATATTTTGCTCTCATTACTGCAAACATAGAAAAAAAATCACCCACTCTTTCCAAGAGCTATCACAAAGATTATAATTTCACAGTCATTATATTTGGAACACAGTATACACTCAGTAAATGTTAGTTGGAGAAATGACTGAATATGTGTGATTTGATGTGAAACAAACTCAGGGAAAATGACTAGTCTTTGGTTGCTACAGGACTATGGCATGGACAACTGCTGTCGCAGTGGGGTTGCTAAAATCTCTCTGCCATGTTTTATTTTGGCTCATGTGTGTGTAAAAATCATAATGGATTCAGTCCAACCAGTCTCTGCACTACACAGAGGTGGTATGTATTCAGAAAGCAAGGTATGTAGTGACATCAAATATAAAATTCCCAGGCACTTCCTAAGGCTTGCTTCCATATAAGACTTGACAATGGTTATAATGTATAATCTATTTATATTGGGGAGCAGTCTCATTGTCACTCTTGGCAGACCTTATCAAACCTGTCCTAAGGACAGTGCCTACCCCTGGATTGTCAGCTTTGAAACTCTGGTTGGGTTTTAATTTCCTGCCAGCGGACGCTGACCATGGTGCTGAAAGAGAAACGGGCTCGTATTTGAAACCTTTCCTTCCTCTTATTGGTTTAGAAAATTCGAGTGACAAGTGCAGGGGCCAAAGGAGCCTGGAGCAGCATCATTAATGTGAACCATGTATTTCGATCTTTTGGGCGGAGATGTGGTCCATCAGGTTACAGGCAGTGCATCCCTGTGAGTACTCGCTAAACCAAGAGACCTTATGAATGTAGCCTCTGCGGTAGAAAAGGTTACGTTCACCAGGATGTCTTGTCTTCCTCCAGAAAAATTGGCAGTCAAGCGCATAACCTAGAATGAGAAGCAGGGATTCTAGATGGAGAGAAGGGGAAAGGAGAGCAAATCTATAGTCGTGTTGAAAATGTTCACTATTATTCCTACAAGGTAAGAAAAATAAAGAGCTGATTTTAGCTTGAGTTTTCAGCCTCAGTCTTCCAACAGGTGTATTTCCTCACCCCTTGCCTGTCAGATACTGTCCTGCTTTGCCTCTCTAAGGCTTTCTTAGCGAGGCAAGCTTTTCCTAGAGTCCTTAAGCATGTGCAGTTTCCCAGCTCATCCACAGCTCCAGCTCTACGCCCGGCAACCCCTTACCTGCAGCGTGAAGATTAAGAAGCAGGCACAGCGCAGGGAAGCCAACCGCTCTCCGCATAGTGTTTGCATTGAGAGGTGGAGGAGAAACTCCCCCACGACCCCACTTCAGGCAAAGTGCTATTATAAAGAGCCACCGCCAAGGGTCCTGTGGTCTCCAGGATTCGTGCTCAGGATCCTCGCCTGGGCTTTGCAGAGCGGTCTGTGGCGCTGAAGGAAACAAGCACCAGCTTTACCTCCTTATGAGATGGGGAGAGGAAGAAGAGTGGGAGGTGGAGGGTGAGGGGAACCGGAGCGGGGAGGGGGTGAGACGTTCGAGGGCGGCGAACGCTTGGCCTTCTGGAAGCCCCGCAGCCGGGGTGGTGACAGTCGTGTGGACTCCCGCGCCAGCCCCAGAGCAGGCAGCGCGGCAGCCAGTGCAGTGCTAGCAGCAGCCCAGACGCGCCGCGGCTACTGAGCATGCCCAGCGCGGGCCCTCACGCGCCACGGGAGTTTCAAATTGAAATTCCACTCCTCCGGGTCTTAGTGGCAGCTGCGAGGGGAGCGCTCTCCACCGCCGGGCGCCGCTTGGAGAGGTTATTAGCGACCCAACCCATCAAAAATCTGGAGGTGGGGTGGAGTGGAGTGAGACTAGATGGGGGCATGGCCAGAGAACCAGAGGAGAGTCAAGCACGCGACCCACCCTACCCTATCCCGACCCCCACCCCAAATCTAGGTTTACAGTGAACTGAACTTGTTACTGGGAATAGGTGTTTGCAGATCCACCAGCTTCCCAGGACTTCCTTAATGGAATATAGGCAAGCCCCGCATTATGAGCTACTCAGGGAAGGGTTCCCACCGGTTGCAGGTTGGTTGTGAACAATAACTGTGTTTGCTGGGGAGTGCCTTTTTCTTTCGAAATAGCTTCCTTCTGTTTGTCTTTTTCCCTTCTCTCCAACCCAATCCCTGTATTTAAACTTCCTCTAGACTCAAGTCCAAAGTCTATTACCATAGTGACAGAAAGAAGTGAGGCCATACTTTTAGGTTAGTGGAATAAATTCATGTAATTGAAGCAAAAGAAGGCCCCTCTTTGTTTTATGGAAATAAATATCTTTAGACTGTTTTACTTTTGGAGGTGAAAGCGTTAGCTTTCACTTCCCTTAACTGGATTCCTCTAGTTCAACTATGTCTTTAGGAAGGCCACCATCTGCATAACATAGATGTTTCACCCACCCATCTAACTCTTTTGGATGTGGAGATCCTTAATAGTCTAGTGACTAATTATTCCTAGTCAGGAAATCCCTTAGCTAGTCTCCTCTCCTGAAACCATCCCTGGACCACTGTTCTGCCTCTGTATCCTCACCATGCTGCTGCTCTTCTCTAAGTGCCTCCACTTGCTTCTCCACCACACGGGAGCTTACCAAGGTCCAACCTTGTTCTCACTTTTCCAGAAAGCTCTGGCCTAACTCCAGCTAACACTGACCTTTCTATTTCACAGTACTTAGTTAGCATTGTTATGTGTTTCTTATCTGCAGTATGCCTTGGTATGTCCTGCAACATAGCTGAAGGCTCCTGAAAAACATTGACATTTTGCATTAATTTAAATTGAATGAGGTGGTCCTAGTCAAATTACTAATTTACTAAGTTACTAATAAGTGCTCAATGAATTGGGTGCATACCTCACTTAGTGCTTTCTTCCTCCATCCTTTGAGAATTGGGACAACAAATGGAAAAAAGACTCTCACCAGAGCTTAAATTAGACAGGATCTCAGAGGACCTGAAAGCTCAGGCAGTGTTGTTTATTTCCTTTATAATTTATTTCATCTCCAGCTCTGAGAGCCAAGTCCAGAAATTGCACTCCCAACAGGTGGGAGAAAGGGAGAGTAAGATTTATTTTTAATACTTTGAAAGGTCTTCTATCCTGAAAACAGACTTATGCAGCCTCACTCAATTGACTCCTCCACTTCCTCGCATGGGTGTGGCACTACCTTTCATTCCACAGGACCCTTAAATTGCAACCTCTTCCCTTATTCTAGGTTCACTTTTCCCATGTTCCTTTTCTCTATATCACTTTTTAATTTATTAAAATATGTTTTTAAGCCTATTGCTTATTGTCTGTTTTCCTAACCCCTCCTTCTGCAATGGAATTGGACCTCCACAATGGCAGAGACTCCTAACAACTTTATTCACCGATGTAGCCCAACCACTTAGAACAATGTATCATACAACATACATGCTCAAAAATGAGTGGATAGAAACCAACTGGTTAATAAATTCCAATCCTAGTGATTAACAAAGCTATTTGGAATCTTATTGCATAGATCTCTGAGATAATTTATTTAGCTGTACTTAGAGTTTAGAAGAATGACTCCTTTCTCATGTAACATTGGGTGTTGCAGAGCTGGGAGTTGGGGAGAAATAATTGCAAGTCCACTTTTAAAAGCTACGTTTCCCTTATTTTCTTCCTCACTGGAATAATTTCTAAACTTAATAGATCTCCAAGAGGAAAATGCACTTATGGTAATGAAACAATGAGGTAGCAATGTCCTGAATTCCTTGCTTTCCCACAGATAATTCCTACATTTATTTTCAAGGGGATTTAAAATTTCAATTAATATAATTGGCTATGACTTTGCCAATAAGCACACTGCCAGCTGTGTATTTTGCCCAAGGCTTCAGGTAGCTGAATTCTTAACTGTGCATGAAAAATAACTTTAACAGCAAAATTTCCAATTTGACTAGATATTCTGCTAGAATAGTTCAGCATGGTAAAAATAACCTGCAGTGAGCTATAATTTTGGTGCCTGGACATTCATTATTAACTTACTTGAAAAAGACAAAGGAACAAAAAAGTTCCCATTCCTAGATGTGTCAATCTAATATGCTTCCAATGGGAATTGATCTCATACACATAAAGTTAAGCCACAATACACGAACTAGTCAATTAGCAAAAGCATCAGCCCCTTAACTCTCAGAAATATTCTGAGTCCCTAAGTAGTGTTTTCCTTTGCCTGTGATCTAATGCCATTGGAGGTGATATGGTGTTTCAGAGAAGAAGCTTGATTAAATACTGCACCTGGGTTTTAAAAAGCTACTTCCAGTTTGGAAAATGATGGAAATCAGTATGAAAGAACCACACAAATTTGTATTATCCTACAGAGCTCTGCCCCAAGGGAAATAATTTACATTTTAATGTATCAGTAGAAAATTAATATCATATGAATATTTTATTCCAAGCAGATGGATAATCTCTGTTTTTTTTTAGGAGTTAAGGTTCAGAGATAATTTATAAAGGAGTAAAACTTTTCAGAGCCTGCCCTCAAATTTAACCATCATGAGCCTCCACATCAACACATATATAAATGGATGAAAATCATTTGTGTTGACTATCTTCCTAGTACACTTTAAATTAAAAAATCAGATGTATTGACTATTCCAATTTCCTATTGTTATTTAGGTGTTTATTATTTAAATGTAACCATGGCTAATATTAAGCACTTCCTACATGGTAGGCTCTATTGTAAGCAACTGGGTATCCCATTTAAACTTTGCGACATTTCTGTAAGAAGGCTCTATCATGGTCTCATTTTCAGAATCAGATAACTGAGGCACAGAGAAGTAACTTACCTCAAAATCAAGCCCTAAATTATCAACCAAAGAGTGATTTGGTAGAATTAGAAAGCATATTCAGATTATTTGATGCCAAAACACTATAATATACTATTTCTCATAACACACACACACACACACACACACACACACACACACACAGCTGTAGGCAGCTCACTGGAATTACTTTAGTCAGGGCCAGAGTAGGAGATGACCCTGGACCTATAATAAAACTCTATTTTGAATTAATGCCCATAAGAGATTGTTCCCAGGAGAATGAGTTTGTAACAGTAGACTCTAGCATCAAATGAGCAAAAACAGACTGAAGGTAAATTTATGCCAAAGAAAACATGTTGGCAGGATGCTTAGCTCGAATGGCCCAGGATGGAAGAAATGATTTCTTCTATGAATGAGGCTGGCAGAGGTGGGATGGGTAGAAAGCAGGTAAGAAACTGTTAGTGGAGAATAGGAAATGAACTGAGTCTGGCTGAATGAGTATGTTTTAATTGCATCTGGATGAAGAGAAAGGCAATGAACTTTTGTGAATCAGTGAAAGAGAAAAGAAGGAGCAAAATGAATTTAAGGAACTTCTGAATTTGTGTGAGAATAATAATAAGTAAGAGTGACCACCACCTTATCAAGATTTATAATGTATAAGTCTTGCCTAGTCCCTTATGGAGCCACTTTAACAATTCCAAAGTCTTCTTTTGTCTAAGATATACTTTTTATAATAGGAAAAAACCTGATTTATTTGTATAAGGTAAAAAAATTGTTGTGAATTAAGCTAAATTCAGAGTGAAATGACTCAGAATGAAAAACAATGACCTGGAAATTTGTAGGAAAATCTATTATGTTCAAGCATATGAATTCACCATTAACTTTTTAAGGTTTATTTCCCAACCATAACAAGGAGGAATTTTCTACCCTTCTGCATAAGCATACAGTGAAGAAAAGAGTGAAACAACAAAGAATGCTAACAATGAAGGAGGAAATATGCTAAAATTTACAAAATATGTGTTATCATATTGAACTCTAATAAGAGCTCTGTGAGATACACTTTTCTTTTTGTGATGGAGGAAATAACTGAATGTCAATGAGGCTAGAGATTTGACTAGTCATTCATACAATAAAAGGTGAAGCTGGCATTTGAACTTAGGTCTGGTGACCCCTAATATTGTGCCATTATCAAATGTGTTATTCTGCCTCCCTGCTTAATGTCTGGACTTCTATTATTTAGCCATAAAGAATAGTGAAATACTTTCATTTGTAGTAAATGAATGGAACTGGAGAACATTATGTTAAGTGAAATAAGCCAGACACAGGTGATACTACCTCATGCTTGCTGTCATATGTAGAAGCTAAAAAATATCAACCTGAATGGAGAATAGTGATAACTAGAAATTGATTCTCAATTGGTTCTGGGAGGTGGGCGGATAAAAGGAGGCTGAATTTGATCAATTCACATATTTATACCTCAAAATACTACTCTGAACTCATTAATATGTACAGTTAATACAAGTTAACAAAAAAATGAAGTATAAAAAGAAAGAAAAAAATTGAAGACATCCTCGTACAGAAAAAGTGTAATAGTTAAGTAAAAATTTTATTAATAAAATTCCAAATTGATAAAAGACAATTAATAAAAATAATGTTTTCATCTCAAGACACAGACTTCAAGATGGATAGTAATAATTATATTTTATAATTTACTCAGGTATAGTTTTGTTAAGATTGATATATTTGAAGCATTTGATACAAACATCAATGTGTATTCTAAAAAGCAAAAATTAGCTACCCAAAACATGGCAGATGTATTTTTGATACACATATGAAATATGCTATTGTACAAAAATACACAATGTTAAAGGCAGAAAAATACCTATATATTCTGCTATTGGTTCATCATTAAAATTTTATTTCAAAATGAAGTAAAAACTTCCTTGGAGCTAGCCCTTGGTTACAGTGTATTGTATTATCATCCACTCTGGTACTGCAAAGGTCAGATTCATCCAAGATGTTGGTGATAGATTTACTTACAAGCTGCTGACTTTCCTGCATTAGCTCTCTGTCCATCCCAAGACATTAATCAGGGTGCATTTAAGCCATCCATCATCCTGAGCAGTACACAGATGCAAGAGCCCTTGATTATAGCTGAGCCTAGCTATTTAGAGCCATTTGAATACATTTTCTACAAGGTTTGGTCATTCTTTTGGATTTCCTTGAATGAGGCCACTTTGGAACAACTTGTTCACTCAAACACCAAGAAGATCCAGGTAATATAGTTATGGGTGTATTAAATTATTCAGTTTCACTCCACTGATGTTACATTATTTTCTCACATAACTGCAAGATGGACTTAAAAGAACATTTCCTAAATACAGGCCTCTGTGTCTCTCTCAGCAACTGCTCACCCTTTGAAACTAAAATTCATAATTTGTTGCTTCTCTCTTTCTTGTATTTCCTCATTCTCCTGATTTCTGCAACTGTATGTCTGAAGTAGAGAAAGAGGTAGATAGTATGTTGGTCTATAATTTGAATAACCATTTTCAGAATAAAATATTTCTTACTAAATACCTGTACAGCACCGAAAGGAGAATTAGAAGAAATCATACTAAAATTGCCCACTGACCATAACACGATCATTGATATATCCAAACAACTAAGCAGTCATCTGCTTAGTGACAACTTAGAATCATTCATCAGAAACCATGTATTCTTGGGGTACCACTAGTAGCTTTGTTCAGTGACTGTACAAGGACATTTTTAAAGTCATGTTACAGGAAGATAGACTACATCACATAAATTCTAAAATCAGGAGAGTAACCTAACATTACATTGATATATCTTTTGATTTCAAATAATTGAAGATATATATACATATATATAGAGAGAGAAGAAAATATTTGAATATATATATATAGAGAGAGAGAGAGAGAGAAGAAAAATATATATTTGAAGAAATGTATATAATTGAAGATATATAGAGATATAGATATATAAATATAGTATCTGTAATGAGCCAGGAAGTGCTTTAAATAATTAGGATATATTACTGAACAATAGACAACATTTTTTGCCCTCATGGAGCTTATATTCTTAAGTGAAATAAACATACATTTATCATTTATTTTATTATTTTTAAGAGAAAGAGAGAATTAGTTTTATTTAGTTTTTCATTTGGTTTTCATTGCTCTGACATTTAGTTGTATATGTGGTGCTGGGGTTCGAACCTGGGTCCTTGCAATGCCAGGTATGCATGATACCGCTGAGCTACTGCTCCATCCCCATTTATCATTTATATATGTGAGAAAATAATGTAAAAGAAGTGGAGTAAGACTAAATCATTTAATACACCCATAGACATGTTCCTTGGATATTCCTTTTTTTTTTTTTTTTTTTTTTTTTTAGGGCTGAGAACTGAACTCAGGGTATTGTGTATCCTCGGCAAACACTCTGCCACTGAGCTAAAACCCCAACTCCTCCCTGGATATTCTTGGTGTCCATGTGAACAAGTTGTTCCAAAGTGGCCTCGTTCAAGGAAATCCAAGACATACAAGAAATAAGTAAACTATATAGTGTAATACAACTTGATAACTTCTATGGGAAAGGACAAAATAGATCAAATTAAGAGGAATTGGGGAAGGGGTGGAGGCAGGAGTAGGAGTGTGAGGAGTTTGTAGAGTTAAACAGGGTCTAACCATGGAGCCATGTGGAGAAAGCAAGAATGGAGCAGAGACTTGAAACTGATGAAGGAGTTAAAAGCAGATACCTGGTTAAAAACTTTCCAGGCATATGAAACAGCTACTGCAAAGGACACTGTGATTCCAAAGAAATTTTTACCAACCTGAAAAATCCCACCCTGTATGAGAAATAAGAACCAGCACATCTGTAAAATATGAATAGGGAAATCTGGTTATTACAATATCAAATCAGACTAAATATTTCTCCACCAGAGATTTTCAGTAATTCAAGTTTCACTGATTTCAAATTACTGTAGTACAACTATGATAACAAAGTTATTAATGAAACCAAGATTGTAACTGCATAATATTAACTGATATGCCAATCAGAATTCTATTCGCTATTCCATATTTTTGGTGTAAAATAAATACATCATTAAGAAATGTGGGTGCATATTTTGTTATTTTATTAATCTTAGGACTTTTAGAGACAAGCGTTGTGAGCTGTTCTCATTCGAAAAGTCAATTCAATATATTATGAATGAGGAATCTAAGCAGGAAAATAATGAAAAAATGCCTAGCAAGCATTTTTATGTTCTCAGCCTCCTGCTTGGCAAATGGCATCCAGATATTTGGATTAGGTATTGTTCAATGCTGGAGAATAACTGTTTCACAGTTCCTTGCTTCTTAGGATAACCGAAGCACACAACTTTGATTTTTAAATATTTTGGGATAGAATGGAAGCTATCCCAAAATGGTAGCTTCATTTTATTTTTTATTAAGATACCTTTTGTACTCAATTCTACGTGGTAGTTATCAAGGAAAAATACTGCTTTGTTGTTAATAAAAGTGGAGAGAAAATATAAACCATCCTTCTTGCAAAGGAATCATCTGGAACCTGTAGCCCTAGAGAACTCCACTTTAGAAAAAAAAGTAAGCAATCTAGTCAGTATTTGATTTCACAACTAATTAAAATCATAATTTGTATTAGGTCTGTGACAAAAGTGATGATCACAGAGATGGGAAAATGTACTCCTTTCACAACTAAATCCTGCTACAAATATGGAAATAAAAACCATTTTTAACTATTTTTAAATTAGCCATAAACAAAAGATAAAGATGTCTAAATTTACCTCACTATTTTAGAAAGCAGGCAAAAACAGGCATGATATTTCTGAAGTTTTCTTCATCTACGTTATTTCCCTTCAGTCTGAATTTAGAAAAATTCATTCTATATTAGAAAAAAATTAGATGACTTTATGGTTTAGATAAATGGTGTCCCCAAAAAGTTTAATATTTGAGAAAAGTCAAAGGCTGAGAGATGAAAAGATTGGATTGTGAAAGCCTGAACTCAATCAGTGAATTGATCCTCTGAAAGGGATTAATTGGGTGGTACCTATAGGCTGATAGGGTGTGGCTGGAGGAGGTGGCTCATTGGATCATTGGCCTTTAAAGTATATATTTGGTGAGCTGAGCTTAGTTGCTCTCTATGCTTCCCAATCATCAAGTGAGCTGCTTCCTCCTCCACACTCTTCTGCCATGATGTTCAGCCTCACCTTGAACACCTAAGGAATGGAACCAGCCTTCTATAGACTAAGACCTCTGAACAAGCACCCCCAAATAAACTTTTCCTCCTAAAATTATTCTTGTCAGATTCTTTAGTCACAACAGCAAAAAAGCTGACTAAAACAATAACTGTTATGTCCATTGCACAGTATACAAAACAGAAAAAGTAAAATAAAATATGCCCATGAATTCTATCAGCACAGTTAACATTTTCATACTCCTCCTTTTCCTTGACCCAAACCCTGGGGACAGATGCATCTTTACATGCATGAACATCTAATTGCTGTTAACTTTATTTTTACATTACTGGGATTATTCTATGCACTTGGAAACTTTTTTTTAACCCAATAGTACTGTGGGAACATATTTTCATGTCACTTAAGATTTTTCACAGCCATATTTTAAGTTACTGTATAGCGTTCTATTATTAACTTCTTATTTTTTAGAATTATTCCTCAATTAATGTAAGCTACTGTAGGACAGCTAGGAAAGACATTCAAATATCACTTGCCCTCTAAAACATTTGAAAATATGTGCAGAAGAAAGAAAGTTAAATTATCTCCAACATAGCAGCTCCCCATCAGAAGAATAAAAGTCAGAGTGCATGGGGCATCTGGGATTCCAAGTCATACCTGGATCCCCCACCATAAAGTATTAGCTAAATAATACGTCCCAACCAGGCACTACCTGCATTCAAAACGATGACTAAAAGCAGCAGATGGATAAGGAGTCCTTGTTCCTCTTTGTTTTTCTCCCTGGATAACTTAGTTGACTAACAGTGAAATACCATAGAATGAAAAGGATTATAAAATGAAGTATGTAAGTAGGAATTATAAGTACCTGTGATATTTCTTTTCTTTTCTAAAAATTGTTTATTTTTCATTTCCAGTCTCTGTTTCGTTAAAAAACAACAACAATCAAACCTTAATAATACAGAAATACTTCCTTCCCCATTCTCCACCTCCTTAAATAACTATTATATTGTCATTTATCACTCCTATCATGTTTTCAAACTTAAAGTATCTAGAAACAATATGCAGTGATTTTTATTTCAAAATTTACTAACTGCTATTACATCACATTAAGTTAAATTGTTGCTACTTTTCTCCCCATTACCAATGAATTTTTAATACATTTTTATACATGCTTTTCCAAGCATATTTACTCTAGTTTCTCTAAGGTAACTTAATCTCTAATCACTAAATTGCTTTATGTAGTGTTGATATCAATTTACATTCTCAACAGCAATGTACAGAGCATATATTCTCCTTTAGTTTTACCCACACATATGCATTATACTTACTTGCAATTTTTGCCAAATTTGTGCATGTGAAATGGTAGCTCATGCTTTTAATATGACTTTTATTGGCTTGCAATCAGAACATGTTAAATGTTTAATCGTCCTTTGTGTTTTTTATTCCTTGAGTAATTTTTTATGCCTTTTGCCCATTTCTGTCTGGATTGGACTGTTTTCATTTTTCTAATTAATTTTTAGAAATTCTCCATATATTCTAGAATGTAGATACTGAGCCTTTTATCTTATGTTGCAAAAATCTTCTTTTGTGGTATGATTTTTCCTTTAATTTTTATGTTGTTGATCAATAGTCTTAATTTTTTTAAGAGAGAGAGGGACAGTGAGAGAGAAAGAGAGAATCAATTTTATTTAGTTTTTCATGTGGCTTTCATTGTTCTGACACTTTGTTGTGTATGTGGTGTTGGCGTTTGAACCTGGGTCCTTGCGCAGGCCAGGCAAGCGCCGTAATTGCAGAGCCACTTCTCCAGCCTCAATAGTCTTAATTTTAATATAATGTGCCTCAATCATTTTAGATAAGTATTTTTCAGTTTTGTGGATCTTTTTCACATAACAGGATTTTGGTTTCATTGATTTTCATTTTCTTTTTAATTTTGAAGAATTCTGCTTTTCTCATTATAACATTTTTTTCTCCTTGCTTTGAGTTTAGTTTACTCCTTTTTTCTAGTTTATTAAAGTAAAACCTTACATCTTTGATTCCTGACCTTTTCAAAATGCTATAAATTTCCATGTAGTACTGCTTTTGATGCTTCCCATCAATTTATTTTTATTTTTATTTTCATTCAGTTCAAATTAATTTCAAATTTCTTACATAATTTTTTCTTCAACCCATGGGTTATTTTAGAAGTACATTGTTTAATTTCCAAATATTGAGGATTTTTTAGATATCTTTTTATTATTTTCTAATGTAATTCCATTATGGTTTGAGAGTATACTTTACATAATTTTGCATGGTTTCAATTATTTTAAATATGCTAAAGATTCTTTTATACCCAGAAGATAGTCTATTTTGGATAATGGTCCATGTGCTCTTAGGAAAAAAAAAACATTCTGAGTTGTGAAAAGTGTTCTAGAAATATCTGTTAAAGCAAGTTGATTCATTTTGTTGTTCAGATTGTCTATATCCTTGGGGATTTTTTTTTTTTTTTGTCTACTTTTCTGTTGGTCACTGAGGGATAAGCATATATGTAGATCTTTTCTTTTTAGTTCAAAACAACTTCATGCAAGGATGGTCTCTTGTTAGGTGCCTAGAAGATTGTTAGTCATATCTTGGTGAACTGACTGACCTTTTCACCATTTTGTAATGTGTTATGCTGTTGAAATGTTCCTTGTGAAATCAACTTTGGTAATATTAACAAGGCTAACCTATGAAAAGGAAATGTATAAAATTCAAGTCACGGAGATTGCCTCAGTTTACCACTGGCTCATGTTATCAGTAGGACATTGTTCACAAGCCCAGCATAAACTCAAGTATAGTATACTCAAATCAGGAAATTGGATCAGGAACATGGTTTTCTTGAATTAATCATTGCCTTCTACCTATGTAATAGGTCCTGAAATGGCTCCTAAAAATATTTATAATTGCAATCATATTTATGTCTACTTGGCTGAAAAAGGCCAAAGACCTTTCCAAAATCCAAATTAAATACCCCTGAAGATTCATTTTGGGGATGGGGAAGGTTAAAAGTGAACAGTATTTTCCCTCTATAATTTTGCTCCTTTCACTTTCCTTAAAAGAAGAATTAGCGGAATTCCATGCCTAGAAAGTATACCAGAATTTTTGTTTAATTTTTCTGTGGATCAGAACATGATTTGCTGATGCCCTCCACTCATTGTTTGTCCAGGTCACCACAAATGTCATTCAGCTCTATCAGCTAATTCATAAGTATGTGTGCTACTTATCACTTTGAGCCTAAATAAACAAGAAGACATGGATCAACCAAAATATCACCTTCCTCTCAAAAAAGGACTTTTCAAATTAGCATACTCCTCCTACATAAAAAGTAATGTTAGAGTTGTCTTCGAGGAGCCACTGTGACCTGACATATTTACTGTATATATAATATAGTAATGTGCAGGCCATTTGGGAATGCTTCACAAGCAAACATCTGTTAGCCATTATGTCATAAATCATTTGAGGAAGATTTCTTTGAAAGTTTTCTATTGAGTGTTTGTTAAATAACTTGATAAATAAGTAGATTTCCTATTTGATATTTGAATTAATAATTTCTGGCTCACCTTTTGAAATTCTTAAACTTTTTGAATTCCTTAGTGCTTTACTGGTTTCATACAGATAGAATGTTGAGGTAGTCTCTTCCTGAAATGTCTTAAAAGATAAATAGGACGGAATTTTCCAGAGAAAGGTTACCATGTTTTATATTACTTCAACTATCCTTTATTGTTATGCATAATTTTCAGAGATATATTTCATTTATGAAACCTGACTACGAATGTAAGGACAGAGCTATTGGATAGACAGAACATAACAGGAAATTATTTGTTTTTCCTCCAGGATAAAGGGGAGGAATGGAAAACATGCTGCAATTTAATTACAATTATATCCTATCTACTCTAAGCAATTATTGATTTATTTCATGAGTCAAATCATAGCTCATTAACCTAGTTCTCAATGTCAAAACTCAGTTCCCATCTCCAACATGAAATCTTTGTCCACTTCTCAATGTACATGCATCTTTCCCATCCCTGATTTCTTTGGAGTGAACTGCATGCATCTTCCATTTTGACAGTTACTGCATAAGCTCCTCAGAGAGGTACAGTCTCTCATCCATAGTCATGCCTCTGACTGGTGCCCAGAACAATGCACAGCGCATAGAACACTCATCACACATACTGCACTGTAGATTTCGAATGCCTCCATTTACTCCCAAAGGAGACTGTAAACTCCGTGGGAGCAAGAATTATGTCTTATGAGTTGTCAATTCCCCTGTTGTAATACCTGGCACACTATTGGTGATCCTAAATATTTCCTGAATATGTATAATATATAGTACTAACACAGAAATTTTAAAAGACTATATATGCTTTGAAACACATATATAATAAAAATGAAAATTCTAAATGCTTGATTATACTAACAAATTCATTGATATTAGGAATCACACCTTCCCTTCCCTTGTATTCTCACCATGTCTATATCAGAAAGGAATTTACTATGGGGCTGGGGAGGTGGCTTGTGGTAGAGTGCTTGCCTGGCATGCACAAGGACCTGGGTTGGGTTTGAACTTCAGCACCACATACACAACTAAGTGTCAGAAAAACAAAAACCATATTAAAAAAAATAAAAGTGATTTCTCCCCCTCCCCTATCTCTCTCAAGAAAAAAGAGTTTACTAAGCACATTTTAGTTGAATACTAAGCCATAACTACGAAGGCTCTCAACATTTAAGTCAGACCCCATGTATCCATAATGATGTTTAAAGCATCTCTCAGTGAAGACCAGGAAACATTTTCTGAGCACTTACTACATGTCCTATTCTGCAAGGCACTATGAGAAGAAAAAATAATGGAAATAAAGAATAAAATAGGGAGGCAAGTCCCAAAGTTGTTTATGTTAGTGTATAAGGTGACATATTATCATATAAGTAATAAAGATGACATACGTATAGTGTATAGTACTTCATGAGCAACAAAATGAATCAACTTGCTTAATAGATATTTCTAGAACACTTTTCACAACTCAGAATTTTTTTTTCCTAAGAGCACATGGACCATTATGTTCAGATTGTCTATATCCTTGGGGATTTTTTTTTTTGTCTACTTTTCTGTTGGTCACTGAGGGATAAGCATATACATAGATCTTTTCTTCTTAGTTCAAAACAACTTCATGCAGGGATGGTCTCTTGTTAGATGCCTAGAGGATTGTTAGTCATATTTTGGTGAACTGATTGACCCTTTCACCATTTTGAGAACTTAGTTCAGCTTTGGGTTTATTTTTGACTGCTGGTATAAAATGACATCTCAAAGGATAAGAGCCAAGAAAAGAAAGATGTTCCTCTTCAATTAAAATGAATGGAGACAAGAAATTCTCAAGGAATAAGATGCATATTTATTAGAGTATAAAATAGGAGGTTGAAAGTGAGATAAAAGGTAATCTGTCAGGACATAAAGGTATTTATATGCCACCCTAAGGAACATAACTGTCACGTCATAGTTAATGGGAGGAGTGCCTCAGTAGTTGAAGAACTGGAGTCATATGATCTGGTATGTATTTTGGAGACACCACTTTGATGGTTGTATAGAGAATTGATCTCAACTGGTCAGTAGAAGTAGATATGGAGAAGAAAATACAAAGAGTACATTCTAGAAACATTTAGAAGACAAAGTTGGAATGATTTGATGACACATTAAATTAGGAGTGTGCAAGAGAGAGATGTCAAGAATGAATTCTCTGTTCATGGAGAAGCTTGGACCACCAACTAGAAGAATCAGTGTGGAGATAATGGTTCCCATTTTTTTATACAGTGATTTTTTTCTCAATACTGGGTCTTGAACCCAAGGCTTCATAGCTACCACTAACCTATAACCCCAGGCCTTTTAATTTTTATTCATTTATTTTTTACTTTGAGATAGGGTATCACTAAGTTGCCTGGGCTGGCCTTGAACTTTAAATTCTCCTGCCTCAGTCCCCTGAGTAGCTGGGATTACAGAAATGTGCAACCATGCCCAAATGATTTATTGATTTTGAGACACTCTCAAGTTCAGGTGTCTAACCTATATTTTAGTTTATATGTGTGAATCATAATACAGAGGTTAGAACTGAAAGCAAAGTACATAAGTGGAATATAGAGGCATTAAAGTAAGTTGCATAACCCATCAGCAGTGTGAGAAGAGGAAAAAGAAAGAGGGTAGATATTGAAGTCTGAAGAACATCAATATTAAAGAAGAAGCAGAGAAGGGAGATTCTTCCTGTCATAAGATAGATTTCAAGGCTTTGCTCTGTCATAAGGCATAAGAGGTCAAAAGTCCAACAACATTATGCCAGCACTTTTATCCTTAATACTAACATCTAGCAATTTTCCTCTGGGTCACACCTTGCCATCACATAGTTTGTACCTATTGCTCACAAATACTTATTTAAAAAGATGCTAGTCATCTTTTCAAATAAATCACTATGGGTGTGCTAAATCACAACGCATGTCAGAGTGCAGGAGCATAGGGCATTTGTTCACAGCTGTGATTTTCCCAGTCACTTTGGGAAAGCAGAGAGCAGGTCTCTGGCGGTACACTTATCACAGGGGCTATGCTGCCTGAGCCCTGGTGGAAAGCCAGATGGAGATCTGTTTGTGGTGGGCGCACCCTTCTTGAGACATATTTTAAGCACTTGGATGCTCTTGTGTATGACCACTTGGACTATACTTGTGAGTAGTTTTATATGTGTCTTGATGTATATTTGATGTGGGTTTTTAATCTATTTTGAGAAAACTCTGCACAGCTTTATTCTTTTCTGTGCCCCAAAGGGATGTTATTTGTGAATCTTATTAAAAATTAACACAAATCTATTTCCAACACTCTGTCACAATGAAGAATGGTCTCTTTTGATGAGCATGATTCATTCATTGATTTCTGGACCCATATGTGGTAGAAAGCAGCTCCAATCATGTGATTTTTCTGGACAAAACTCAATGATTTTATCTAAATGATGTTCAGAATTCCATGTGTCAATAAAACTCCCTGGTGGCTATAAGTTCAAAGAACTCTATTTCTCTCGGTAAGGGAAAAATGTAATATTCCATGATTTGGGTTCCAGTGAACACACCCCTAACTGCACCTGCTTTTCTCTCCAGCATCATATGTTAGAACAAAACCACTCAAGCTAGCATCCCACCAGTGGTGAATATAGGACTTGAAAGAAGGCAGTTCAACTAACAACTGGGAAAACCTTGCTAGCACTGCAGAACTCCCATGGCAACGGGCCAATGTTAGAAGTAGTCCAGTTTCATTTTTTCATTTTTTTATGTTTATTTTTTAACTTTTCAAAACTAAACAAAGGAAAAAAGTACCCGCTCCCTAGAAACAAAATGAAGGTTTAAAGGAATATAGTGTAGTAAGTTCTGGATTAATTTTCTCCATTACATAAACATCACAAACATCACAAAGCATTTTAATAGGAATACCATTGTCTGTCTACTCCAATACTCTTGCCAGAGGACATTTGCAAAGGTAGGTAAGAGAATAATGAAGGGGACGCAGAAACCTGAAGAGATGCTAGTTACTTATCTAGTGTAGACTGTTTCCTCATCTGTAAAATAGAATTGATATCTTCTAATGTTATTAGGAGAACTAAGTTGCATAATGTTTATAAAACTTTTAACATAGCATTTGATATATTAGAACTGATTATTTGGGCTGGAGCGGTGGTTTGGTGGTTATGGTGCTTGCCCAGCATTCGCAAGTACATGGGTTCAAACCCCAGGACCCACTTACACAACCAAGTGTCAGAGCAGTGAAAGCCATGTGAAAAACTTAACAAAAATTGATTCTCTCTTCTCTCTCTCTCTCTCTCTCTCTCTCACTGTCCTTCTCTCTTTAAAAAAAAAACTAATTATTAAGGGTGATTATTTTTAGTATTTTCTTAGGAGGATTGCTTTTACACTCATTCATTACTTATAAATTAATTTTGTCATCTACTAGAAGGTGACAGAAAGAATTAGAGTGAGGAAAAATCATAAGAGAAAAACACAAAATGGGCTAAATGATATTCATTAACTTTACCTGGATATCAGAAAAAAAATATTGAGGTTATAAAAAAGTTTTGGACAAATTCATGAGTTCTACAGAAACAAAAACCACCTTACGAGGTATAACATAATTATATACTCTGAAATGTCTAAGCTACCTTTCATCTGGAGAGAAATTTTGGCTCACCAAAAGAACTGAATCTTCACATTGGATTTTTTTTCATTGTAGAATATTTCTATTCCAATTTTCCACAACAGAGAGAAATAAGTATAAATAACTTTAGTAATTATGTTTATTTCACCAATTTATTTTTTCCAAGGATCTGTGCATTTAATATTGTGATTTTTATGTCATCTACATATGTCATATGCATATACATACCAATATTTTCTGTCAGTAAGATTGCTTCCCCTTTAAATAAAAGAGAAGTACATCTTCATGTGTTATTCTTCCAGGAGATTTGCTACTTGAACAAACTGGAAAGACCTCAGGTAAATATAAAGATGGCTAATTTCAGGGGTAGGTTAGGGATCTCCGACATGAAGGATGATGCTGAATTTAAATGACTCCAATAGAAAATATGAGGAGGTGAGGTGGTAGAAAGAAGAGACTTTTATAATAAATGGGAAGTTAGATAATTAAGACAGTGCATAAAAATGCCCTGAATGAATGCTGGTATCCCACCAGAAGAGAGAGATTCCAAGACAAGTATTTATAGCAAAGGACAATCCACACACACCACAGGGGGACATGTTGAATAAATATTTATGCCCAGTGAAACCTGAGAAAAATAGGCAGCAGTAGGAGAATTTGATGTAATTATAAACAGAAAAGATGAAACCATTTCTGATCCTGACACTGACCCACAAAGAGTTCTAGGAATGCAGAGTCTGACGGTGAAACAGCCATTGTTAGGAATGTATTTGCACACTGAATCCACACCTAATGAGGCATGTGCTTCATTTCAGGCTCTGTCCTTGGCACATAGCATTCAGAGATGAGTGACATGCTGCCTATGACTCTGTGGAATTCTTTGCACATTTGGAAAACAGATGAAGAAGTGAAACAGTTACCAAAGAGTGAATTAACTAACGTAGGGCCACAGATGAGGTTCATCTCACTTGGCGTGAGATGTCCAAACGCTTCCAAGAGGAAATGACGCTGCAGTTGAATTTGAAGGTCAAGTAGGAAATCCCTAGAATGAGAGGAAAGGATAGAAATACAATATGCATGGCTCAAAAGCACAGGAACACGTGTGGTTTTGGGGAGGGGGTGGTGTAACAGATAGTACTTCACTGAAGGTCGCATTGCGCCAGGTAAGCAGATGAAAGTGATCCAAATCATGAAGCCTTGCATATACTGGAAGAAAAGTCATTCACATATGTCTAGGGTTTAGATATTTCTGGAGGGCTGGCTCTAGAGGTCCGTATGTTCTGGGGCAACAGCAGATGTCAGTAGTGTCATTTGTCCATGAGTCGCTCTACTTGGGTCACAAGAGCAAATACCAGAAACATCTCTGAGGGGAAATGACCAGAGAATTTTCAGCCAGGAAATTTTGTCTACAAGCAACTAGAGATATTGAGCCAAGTATTAGAAGCCAAGATTGAATGCCAAATTGGACTCTGAGAACCAGACAGAGGAGCATAGAGAGCAGCAGGACAGAACAGGAAAATTGCTGTCAATCTGGGTGAGCTCTGGAGGCAGCTGGAAAGCCCATGGCAGAGTATTTCAGTGCTCTTGGCACTTGGTGGCTGTGGGTAGTTGGTCTCAGTAAGACAGTTACCTGGTACACAATAGGTTCTCAACAGGGTGTGTGGAGTATGCTATGATTTGTCTATTTATATATGCTTCTATGCTCTGATTCACCTAAGCGTCTGGAACCTCTCCAGTGCAGATAAAATTTTAGGGTTATGCATCCAAGTATATCAAAATCATTTTGCTAAAGAAACAGTTATCTTCTTATACGTTGCTGTACAAAAAACCCTATTTAGTGCACAGATTAGATATAATCGAATAGAAATGAAATAAGTGTTTTTTGTAATGCAGCCCCCCCCCCGAAAACCAGTTTAACTATGGCAGAGCAATAATTTCTACACTTTTCTTATTTTTAATTTTAAAACTTATTTGTGATTAAAATGGCAGAACTAATAATTCTTACAGTTTAAAATGTTTTTTCAGGAAATTTGAAAGATCATCTGTAGATGCACAACAAAACCATGGAATTTTGAGAGCTGAAAGAACAGATAGAGATTATCAGATCAGTTGTTTCCTTTCGTAGATGAGTTGAAGGCGGCAAAGTGACTTTATCCAAAAGTTTTTCTTTTTTCACATGTGCATCCTATCATTCCCTTTCTGCTATTCTTGGGATAACATATAACTATATGCTACATTTAAAAAAATGTGTGAATGAATTTTACATTCACACATTTTTAAAAAAAATTATCAAGGATCTTCTACATGCCATGCACATATTTGGCAGTATGGACACAATAACAAATTGGGCCACAATTTAAGTGAAGGAGCTGAAGATCTCATGGTGCAAAATTGAGTGATAATTGAAGAATTATATAGGTTTCTGAAGAAATAAAATTGTAGTACTAAGGATGCCCACAGAAAGGATGCCTCATGCTATTACAGTTGTTTACTTCATTTGAATATCTAGGAAAGTATGTAGCATATAATTATAAATTAATAAATGCACCATCTTTTTCTTTAGTAAAATGTTTAACAGTAAGGGGTTCAAACAGAGGAAAGATTTATTTTACTTTTAGGAATCATTTTTTAAAATAAAAACACATCTTACTTTAAGAAAATGCATTAGCTATGCCTTGAATTAATGATTATATTTATTATCAATTTATCATATTCAATCTGCTTTAAACTTTACACTGGAATTTTAAGCTGTAAATATATTTTATTGCTTAACAATGGGACTTGTTATAAGAATATAACCATATAATGTCAAATTTTGTGAGTCATTGAAAAATATCTTTACAAACAATCAAATACAGAGAAATCTGTTAATTCTCCATTGGAGAACATGGGCTCTTCAAAAACTTTAAGGGAATTTTGGGTAAGGATGAGGAAGCGTGAGTGGTAATAGTGACTGTGAGTAGGTAGTAATCTTAAAGTCCTGCCAAAGTCATAAGCTCCCATGGAAAAAGTAGCTTCTGCATGAGGACCATGCCATCACCCATAATGACACTACTAACAGAGCCACCAACCACCATGGAAATGACCTTGACAATCATGTTCTTCCTGTAAAACAGTTTAGCACTATTGTTTCAGGGAATTCAGATTTAATACTAAAAACAATTGAAAAAGAAAATGCTCTTTACAGATATGTACTTTCAATACTTTTAATTTTTTTTTATTTTGTAATAATGCTGTAAGGGAGCTTTCTTGATCATCTCAAGCAGATTTGAGCTTTCCTTTTTTCTAAAATAATGACCTTGCTAGACATCTAGTTGCATGAGTTGGTGTGTCTAGGAGCTTTTGTTTGAGGTCTGAAGAAACATGAAAATTTTTGTGTGTTTTGTTGCAAAAGGTTGAGAGGTCATAGCAATGGTGGAGAGAATGGCTCCTATCCTACTGTATCCTTGGATACAGTGTGCACATGTATGGAGACAGAATGAAGTATTTTTCATGAAAGACTCTGGTACAAGAAACATTGGTCTGGGCTCTTCAATAAAGGATGAGTTATTTTCATCTCTACTGCAGGCCACAATGCATCAACATTACCCTGATGATATAAAAAAGGAAGATCCGTGCTGTGTGTAGTTTGGCCATGGCAGTGACCAAGGGCCACCTTAAGGTTCTTTGGAGGTAGCAAGCCATGACAGAGTGGTAGAACATGAATGGCAAGCGTTCCAAGACTGAAGAGAAGGGGCTGGGTCATTTTTCAGTAAGTAGAACTAAAAAAATTTTCATATTATTTAATTCCATAGATTGGTGATCCTAGAAAACCAGTCATTCCCTTTCACAAAGATCTGTTTTTACTGGATATAAGGAGATACTGGATGTGGGATTCTGAGAATTTGTTATGGTCAGTAACATTTTTCTGTATGTATAAATATGCTAACTATTTAAAACTCTCCATTTATAATAGTGCACAATTAAACTGTCACATGCCTGTCCAAATTATTCATTTTGTAATGGTCATGATCAATACTGATTATTGAAATAAAATTGATCGTATAACAATTCACATCAACTATTAAGTCTCACCAAACAATTTGCCATGCTGCACATTAATTTTTGATATACAGATCTATCCAATTTGTCTTTACAGAAGGTCATTTAAAGACATGAACTATGGATTATTTTTTTTATAAAGATGACTGATGAAAGATGTGAGAGATCAAACCTGCTCAAGCATGACCTATTCAGACTGGCAGAAAAATATACTGTTCCTAACAACTGTGATAATATCAACTTGTATTTGCATAAAAATATTTTCAAAGGTCTTTCTTATTATTTCATTTTAGTTTCATGATAGTTCTGTTATTTAGATAGCACAGTTATTGCTCTCTTCACTGGGCAAATGATGAAACCAAGCCAAGAGAGGTTACCCTGTAAACCTACTCGACATGAGAAAGTGCAATTCCTTTAATGAAGGCCTGAGCTTGCTCTAGGATCAGCATGTTTTCCTTAAGAGGGCAGGAGAACTTCAATTCTGTGAGACCATGTGTTCAACAACTGCACTATAAACTGTCTCAAAGTTCATTCAAATACATTTAGATTTCCTGATTTTCCTTTCTTTCTTAGGTATTTTGCTCAGCAGGATGGAATCATGTATAACAGAAAAAGATTTTATTAGCTATTAGTATAACATGGGGTATTTGCTAGAATGTTGGACTACTACTACCCATACCCTTGTGCTATCTTTTATACTTTTAATGATCATTTCTGTGTCTTAATTATTTGCTCAACTATATTATAAACTCATCTGGAGAAGAAATGATAATTTATACTTTGTATTCTTAGGTAATTATGCTTAAAGATGGTTACTAAAAATAAATATGTTTGGATGATATTTATATAGAAAAAGATTTAGGATATGCATGTAATAGGAATCCAACAGTTTGAAAATAAATAAAAATTGCTGAAAGCATAGCTTCTTTTAGGTTATTAAATGTACTGTGCAACCTAGGCATGGTTCACCATCTGCTGTATTTGGGCTTTTTATATTATATCATGTTTCGTACAGGAAATATCACTGTAATACTAACTTTATGGTGTTTCCCTCCACGGCTGTGCAGTATATTTTGATCTCTATGAAGTTCGTTCACCCAGTAAACACTTACTAATCTCCTTTTATATGCCAGACACTGGATATGAGTTCAACATACAGAGATATGCATAAAATTGGCCCAGACTTGAAAAAAACCACATTTTATAGTTAATTGAAAACATGTGTCTTCCTCTATTTCTACCTCATCTCACTTCCCATTTCTCTTCAGCTTTTCTTATACTTCTTGTTTGTCTAGTCTAGTAGCAACCAGATAATAGCGTGAAGGCTTCCATTTACTAAGTCCTCACTGAGCAACTGTGAGGAACTATGCTAAGTCACCTTCATACAATGCCTTGTGGACATTAAACCTCCGTACGGACCCAACAAGTAGTTATTATTTTCTTGTTCATTTTCCAGCTGAGAAAATAAAGGTGCAGGATGGTTGGATGGTTTTCATAGGACTCATGGCTCTCTTCTGATTCCACTTGCCTACCTATTGCATCGTTACTGCCATTGAACTAAATATGGAACAAATGACTTGTATAATTGTGGGATCTTTTGTGGAATGCATCCTTTTCTCCCTATGATGTGTATGAATCTGTAGGAGCACATGAAGGGACCAGGAAAGGAGTGGAAAGGGGCTTGGAATGATATTCAGGTAGGCTGAAAGAAGTGAGGAAAAAGAAAAGCCTGTGAAGGGAAGTGACATCTTCCTGTCTCTAGGGCTATCATGGAAAAGGAATTTACTTGTCCTCCAAAGGTAGAGCTGAGAGAAGGTCACACATTAATTAAAAGGAAGAAATCATGCTGAGTAAAATCAGCTTAACCCAGAGAACCAAGGGTCGAATGTCTCCACTCATCTGTGGAGGCTCGATCTAGACCCTGGCCAGTGAGAAAGATGGTCTATTACCATGTGTTAAATCCAGATAAGGTGTAATGCTATTCAACATAATACTTTTTTAGAGATATTGTGGGAAGGGGAAGGGAGGGATAAGGGTGGGTAATTGGGGGGGCACTCCTGAGGGTAATTCTAA
>PVKS010028841.1:0-26004 GCA_004027875.1 Aplodontia rufa
CCACACTAGGTTGTACAGACCACCCACCCTGAGAAGCACAGACCACCTACAATGAGAGCACAGATCTCCTACCCTGACCTGCACACACCTCCTACCCTGGGCTGCCCAGACCACCTACAATGAGAGCACAAATCTCCTACCTTGACCTGCACAGATCTGCTACCCTGGGCTGCACAGACCACCCACCCTGGGCTGCACATACCTCCTACCCTGGGCTACACAGACCACCTACTCTGAGCTGCACTTCCCAGGACCTGCCACCTTCTCTCTCATGTGCCATGTGTAATGCGATAACACAATATGGTAGATATCACATGTGAACAGCAATTCCCAGTCACCCTCTGGTATTCACTGAGCAGTGAAATGTCCACCACTTTCACAAGGACATCATAGAAACCCAAGGCAGTAACCCCTGACCACAGGCTGCCTATGGCTCTCACCGTCTGCTTCTTCAGGTTCAGGGTCCATTTCCATGTGCATCTCTGTCCACGTGCCTGCACGGAGGAGGCTTGCTAAAATCCGCAGCCTTGACTCTGGAGGATTAGCCTCATTTGGCTCCTCCATCTCCCTCTGGGTGAGCCAAGGTCCTCCTGACACACCTGAGGTCAGGCCATAAGTTGCGAGAAGCATCTTTGACGTTGTCTAGCCAACTTAGTTGAGTCCCCGGACTAACCAGAGCCTGTTTCCACAACGGATTGCAGGAAAAGAGATTTAAAATTTCTTGCAGCTGATATAAATGGAATGCTTGAAAGTGGTGGATACTGAGGGTGAAGCACCTCTGATGGGGAGGGAGTGCACACTTGGCCTTCTAGCTTGAACAAATATGCAATGCTCAAAACCCCCTGCACTGCTTCAGAGGCTGAGTGCAGGAACAGCAAGGGCTAGCTTACAGGCAAGGCGGCAGCGAAGAACGGAGGCCCTGGGTCTCCACAAAGGGCGCCTTCTTACCACAGCTCTAGGATGCCAGGTTACAGTCCCACTGAGCACGCACAGCTGCCGTCGCCTGCCCTGGACACGAGGTCCTTGCTGTCCTCACTGCACTGGCCCATATGTGGGTCCTCGTTGTTCCACCATGCTGCCCTGATGTGGGGTCCTTGCTGTCCCCACCACACTGCCTGTCGTGGGGTCCTCTCTGTCCCCACTGCGCTGCCTCCGATGTGGGGTCCTTGCTGCCCTCACTGTGCTGTCCTGGACGTGGGTCTTTGCTGTCCCCAACACCTGCCCCGGACACAGGTCCTCAGTGTCTTCACTCTGCCTAGCGTGGGGAGGGGCGCTACTGTTCCTAGATGTTGAAGCTGCCAAAACTGTTGTATCAGCTCCACCCAGAGAGGAAGCCGCAGCCAGGGTCCTGTTCCCAGCATGCAGGGCCCTGAGGCAGAGACTGTTGGGATGCACACTGTTGTCCCTCATCTCCTGCTCAGACTGCATTCTGGGATCCTTCCAGTGGCCTTGGCCACCTGGAGCTGCAGGCCGCGCTGTAGGTAGAGAGAGGAGACTGGGTGGAGAGTGCATGGGCATGGCCGGGCCTCCTTCCTGGACCTCACAGCACCAGATGATTCCTTATGGCTAAGAGAAACGCCAGTGCTTACAGGTGGGGGCGGCTAGATGCACCCATGTCACCTACATCCTCTTTGACCCCAGCCCACCACCTTGGCCTAGAATGTGGTGAGAGAGCTGCGGCATCTCCAGGGTGGATGCCATGGAGGGCAGGCAGTCTCTGCTCTGCCCTCTTGGCAGCCTGGGGAAAAGCAGTCACCTTACTGGCAAGGCCACGTGAAGGGCTGAAGGGAGACCACATGGGCAGGGGCAGGGAGGAGGCCAGCCCCAGCCCACTCAAGGCTATCGCCCAGGTAACAGCCGGGGCAGTAAGAGAAGCCTGAGCCTGAGCCAGAGTCCCAGAGTCACAGAGGCCAGCCCAGCCCCTGCTTTGGGACAGGTTGCTGTTTGGGAAGAGGGGCAATGCAGGCACTCAGGCAGTGGCTCAGTCCCCAACAGCCCAAGCAGCAGACACAGCCCCTTCTCCTGAGTGACAGCTCCTTCTGATGTACCTGGCCACAAGGATGGCAAGGGCAGCGAAAGGGCAAGACTGTTAGGAACCATTCTGTACGTGATCTAGCACACAGTGGCTAGGCTGAGTAGAGGGCAGGATCCTGGCTGCATGGCCTTGTGTCCTCCTCTCCAAGTAAGGAGAGTGCCCTGACTCAGCTCTGAACCCCAGGGCAATGGGTATGGTGCCCACTGCCTGGGCTGGCCATGGTACTGCTGCTGATTCGGCATGGTCTTGGGCTCTAAACCCCAGGGAGCTGCCCGGGCTGGGCATGGTGTCCACAGCCTGGGCTGGCTGTGGTGCCCACTATTGTCCAGGAGCTGCCACCCTTGGGCCCTGTGGCACCTGCTGTCCGGGAGCTGCCACCCTTGGGCACCATGGCACCTGCTGTCCGGGAGCTGCCACCCTTGGGCACCATGGCACCTGCTGTCCAGGAGTTGCCACCCTTGGGCCCCATGGTGCCCGCTGTCCAGGAGCTGCTGTACTTGGGCGCCCGGTGCTTGTGCTGCTCAGCTGCTGTTTGCCTGTCAATGAGCACAGTCACTGGGAACTTCAGGATTGACGCTTGACAGCTTAATTAGAAACTGTCACTTTCGGTGGCTACTTGAGCATCCCTGAAGGAACAGGCTGGGGCCAAGTCTCTGCTGCCTACACCCCGAGGTTAAATGCTCAACACCACTAAACAGTGTGTCACAGAAAAAGTGGCCAGGAAGGCGCAGGAAGGGATGCCACTCCTGACCAAAGCCCAGGGATCCAGATGGGCTTCGCTGGCCCTCCTACCACCATGTTCCTCCCTCTCTTGATCTTACTCTCGTTTGCTGCCCTGGGTTCTGTGTGCTGAAAGCCAACTGCACCTCCTTCTCACCCTTCACCCAGGGTGGCACTGACACTTCTGAACACGGGTGCCCCAAAGCCCAAGGGTCCACATGGGCTTCCCTGGCCCTTCTGCTGTTGTGTTCCTCCCTCCCCTGATCTCATGCTCACCTGCTGCCCTGGGATGCGCGTGCTGACACCCAGCCATGCCTCCTTCTCACCCTTCACCCCAGGTGGCCCTTGGTCAGCATGGCCCTGCCCTGGTGCGACCTTTGGCCACCAGTGCCTGGGTCTTTTCTAAAGTCCAGGTGACCTGGCAGGACCATCTCTTCAGGGTCCCAGTGTGTCAAGCAAGTGTCCATGGGACTTAGCCTCAGCTCTAAGAGGAGACAGGAAATGGTGGCCTTGTAAGCAAGACTGCTATCTGTGTGTGTCTCCCTCATGCCATGGGAAACCCAGGTGGGATGTCAGTCCATACACAGAGTCTCTAACTCGTCCTGTCACTCTCCTCTTTAAGGTTCTGGAAAGGAAGTGAGCCTGGTCCTGCACACAGGTGCATGTGTGCAGACTCACCGGCCTCCCCAGATGCCAGGATTTCCTGGGGCAGGAAGGAGACCTCCTTCAGTGACGTGAAGGCAAGGGATGCGGTGATTAGAACTGCTGGCGTGGACAAGGCGCCTCATGCTAACCAGCATGCAGGAGGTGCGATGTGTGGGAACGAGGAGAAGAGCTGGGTGCTGAGCCACCCTGAGAACCAG
The DNA here is from genome assembly GCA_004027875.1 of Aplodontia rufa. Classification (NCBI taxonomy): domain Eukaryota; kingdom Metazoa; phylum Chordata; class Mammalia; order Rodentia; family Aplodontiidae; genus Aplodontia; species Aplodontia rufa. Next base: position 3,619 of record PVKS010028841.1, read on the forward strand.
ACCCTTGGTGCAGGGGCTGTCATGACGTCACTGCGTCTGAGAGACTGAGTAAAGCCTGCAGGGCCCAGCGGCCCAGCTGCCCTCGAGTACCGGTCAGCCTTTGCTGGCTGATCTGCCTTCCCAGCACTTCCCATGCACTGCATGGTCATAGGTATGCTGGGATGGACACACAAACCTCCTTAGGACGTCCCTCCTGCACTGCTTCCGTTGTGGTCCTCTGGGACCCTGGTCACAGGGCACCAGAGTTCCAGGGTTAAGGCATGCACATTTGAGATTTCCTATGGCTCGCAGAGCTGAGAAAGGGAAGATGCGATGAGTTGGCTCTGGGCATTGTGACGTTCAGTCTGGGCCTCCTCTGGGGTGCTGGTGCTGTGTGGCCTGGCAGGGTCATGCTTGCTGCTTGTCTTTCTGTCCTAGTCATCTTGGTGCTGAGGGTTTTTGTTGTTGTTTTCTTTTCTTTTTTGGTACCAGGGATTGAACCCAGAGGTGCTTAACCACTGAGCCACACCCCAGCCCTTTTATTTTGAGTTAGGGTCTTGCTAATTACTGAGGCTGGCCTTGAACTTGCAATCCTCCTGTCTTAGCCTCCTAAACTGCTAGGAGTACCCAGGGTTCCATGCCTAGCTGTGCTTCTATCCTGGAAATAAGAAGACTGTAGTGAGGGTTATGAACCAGTGAGACACTCATTCCCTATAGGGCGGAAGGCAGTGTTGGTTCCTGTGTCTTCCTTCCCAGAAGAATCTCACTGAGTCACTTCTGAGCATTTCAGTCTCCCTTTCAGCTAGGTAGCTAGTATTACCTGACCAAAGTATCATGTTGGACTTCTGGCAAGATTGTTTTCCAGAACCTGAAGTAGTGGAGGATACCTTGTAATGGCAGGAGCTCCAGCAGCCTCATTAGCCTAAGAGTGGAGCTCAGGATGTTAGACCTTTGAGACAGAGGAACAAGATCAAAGTGATCTGGGTTCTTCATGGACTCCAGATAGTGTTGTGTCAGCCTTAGCTGAAACCACCTGCCAGGTTGTATATGGGACAGGGAATTCTCCTACACATAAGTCCCTGTGTGTATTTCCTTGTTCCCAGGGTCCCGGGACAGATCTGACTGATCCCATGCTGCTCCTGAAGGCTGTACTTTCTCTCATTCACCTGTTTTTATTCTTCCCTGCAATCTTCTCTTCCACCATCACACAAATGCACAAGCTGACGTGCATTTGAAGGTGACCCTGGGTGAGCAGGGAGGGCTTTGCAAGCCGTGTGAAGACAAACACGTGTCTTAGGCAAATGTGAAGAGGAAATCACTGTGCTGAGGCTTCCTGCCCATCAGCCAGGGCTCACGAGGCTGGTTCCCTACAAGTGCAGGGCTTGGTCTGGGGTATGTGGGGCTGCTCTCCAGCTGGAGCCAGTGTTTGCTGAAAGCTGTTTCCCTTCCAACAGAGGGTGGTGGCATGAGTCCCAGGGGTCTTGCGCACACATGGCCTGGAGACAGCCTCAGCAGGTGTGTTGCCATTACAGGACCAGACACCATTTCCCCCTCTGCTTGGAGAGCTGGGTCAATCAGGCTGCCTAGTGACACAGCTGCAGGGGAAGGCAACAGTGTAACAAATTCACTCTCAGACACGCTGCAAACCGCTGCTGCCCACCCACATCAGACGGAGCCCGAGGCTTGAATGACTGACCTTCTGGGTGAACAAATGAGCAGGGATTAGGTTCGATCGACCGCATAGCATTCTGAACCACTAGAGCCTCTGCATTCTCTCTAGGCTGCTGACCATGTGGGTCTCGAAGGCAGTGAGCTATTTGCTTTTCTCGTTGAAGACTGTTAAACACGGATGAGCAGACTGAAGGCTGGTAGTGTTGGTGTGTGCTATTTCTGTCTTAATGGAAGGGCTCAGGGGATGCATGGTGCCCCAACATCTGTGAGGATATTCTGGAAGGGCGGTGGCTTTGGAATGCATGCCCAGCCTCCACCCTGCCTGGTGGTGCTTCCTGTGGTTTAGAGGGTTGGGCGCTGGGAGGGAACCTTCCAGGTGCTGTTGCCAATTCCACCTTGATGGACAGCAGGTACAACCTGCTATGCTGTCCCAGTGGGCACCATGGCCAGCCCAGGCAGCAGCACCCTGAGGTTCAGAGCCCAAGACCATGCCGTAGTAGCAGTGGGGACCACAGCCAGTCCAGGCAGTGGGCACCACGCCCTGGAAGTGGGCACCAGAGGGCCCATAGACAGCAGCTCCTATCTGGCATCCCTGTGAGGGATAAGGGCATCGGCAAGGCCGAGGGACACATTGCCAAACACCAGAACACCACAGCCAACAGCCTGCCCAGATCCCCATACACTCGCCATGCTGCCGAAAAAGCCCAGCAGAGGCTCGGCTCATGTGCCCATCCCAAAGGCCCCTAGCACAAGGCCGGCAGAGTGGTCAGGGACACAGGGGGTTCTAGGCCCCCAACCCCATACAGGAACTTGCACGGCTATTTTCTTATGTGCTGGACATCTGAGGGAAGACCAGGCGCAGGGCCGAGGCAAGGAAGCCTGTCAGAAACGCTGAGGAGCTGCATTCCTGTGCTCCCACCTCTTACACCCTGCTTTTGTTCTAACCTCAGGGGCCAGGCTGTGATTCCTGCCACAACACAGAGGGGAACGCTGGTCTGTGAGGGCCACCTGCAGCTGCAGGCACAGCGTGCTGGAAACCAGGACTCACGACGTAGGGACACGGTGCACACGAGGGCCGAGAGCCACCAGGGTGTGTGGGGACAGGACCCAGCAAGCAACAGCCTGAGGCTATCCCCCAGGTGTCCACGGTCCAAGATTCCCAGGGCTTGGACAAAGGCTGGTCAACCTCAAGCAGCCTGCCCCTGCCCTCAGCCCACTCCCATCCTGACCTAACACCCACCATCCTCATGCGGGAACCTTCAGGGGCTTCCCATTCCACTTAGAATAAAGCCCACACCTCTATTTTTAATTCTAACAGTTGCAAGGTATCTGGTTTAATTCCCAGTTCATTGATCCATTTTGATTTGATTTTTATGCAGGGTGAGAGATGAGGATCTGATTTCATTTTTCTGCACTTGGTTGTACAGTTTACCCAGCACCATTTGTTGAATAGGTTGTCTTTCCTCCAAGATATATTTTTGCCCCCTTTATTGAGTATCAGATGGTTAAAGACTGGTGGCTTTGTCTCTGTGTCATCTACTCTATGCCATTGGTCTTCATGTGTGGTTTGATACCAATACCAAGCTCTTTTTGGTACTACAGCTCTACAGTATAATTTGAGGTCAGGTATTGTGAGTCCTCCTGCCTTGTTCTTTTTACTTAGTAGTGCTTTGCCTGTTCTGCATTTCTTATTCTTCCAAATGAATATAGAATTGATTTTTCTATATCCATGATGGGGACTGCACTGAATCTGTACAGTGCTTTTGGCAGAATGGCCATTTTAATTATGTTGATTCTGCCCATCTAAGAACATGGGATGTCTTTTCCCATCTTCTTTGGTCTTTTCAATTTCTTTCTTCAATGTTTTATAACTTTCATTGTAGAGCTCTTTTACTTCCTTCGTTAGATTAATTCCCAGATCAACGCTCTACCACATTGGTGTAGGCATCAATTTCTTTAACAAGATTCCCATAGTGCATGAATTAAAGCAGAGAATCTATGAGTGGGATGTTATTCAAGTGAAAAGCTTCTGCACAGCTAAGGAATCAGTCAGGAGTGTGAAGAGAGAGCCTATACTACGGGAGAAAACCATGGCTAGTTATTCCTACAACAGAGTTAATATGCAGAATACAAAGAACTCAAAGAACTAAATATCAAAACCACATTCAACCCAATCAATAAATGGTCTAAAGAACTAACAATCATCTCAATGGTCTAAAGAACTAAACTGCTCAACAGAGGAAACTGAGCAAGCCAATGAATACATGCGAAAATGTTCTAAATTACTAGTAATCAGAGAAATGCAAATCAAAACTACATTAAGATATCACCTCACTCCAGTCAGATTGGCAACAATGAAGAATATAAATAATAACAGATGCTGGAGAGGTTGCAGGGAAATAGGAACACTAGCACACTGTTTGCTGGTGGTACAGCCATCCTGGAAAGCAGTATGGAGAATCCTCAGAAACCCAGTCTCCTCTCTCCTCGTTTTGGTCTAGCCTGGATGCTGAGGACCATAGCACCATCTTTCCCTGTTGTCATCTTGGTCTAGTCTGGACTCCGATGATCACAGCACCGTCCTCCCCTGTTGTGTGTCATCTTGGTCTAGCATGTACTCTGACGACCATGGCAGAGTACTCCTCTCTCCTTGTCTTGGTCTAGCCTGGACTCTGACAACCATGGCACCGTCCTCCCATCTTGTTGCCTTGGTCTAGTCTGAATTCTGAGGACCATGGCACCATCCTCCCCTCTCCTCATCTTGGTCTAGCCTGGACTCTGATGCCCACAGCACCATTCTCTACTTTCCTTGTCTTGGTGAAGCCTGGACTCTCAGGACCATGGCACACCGTCCTCCCCTCTCCTCTCCTCATCTTGGTCTAGCCTGGGACTCTGAGGACCACAGAACTATTCTCTCATCATTTCACCACTGAGAAAATCATGCAGAGGTTCCCAGTAGCCTGCAATGCACCATGTCTACTGGGTGTGCTGGGTGCTCAGCTGTGAAGGACACAACCTAAGGACCCAAGTGATTGGCGAGGGGGAAGGATCACAGAGCCTTGTGACCCTAGTAGCTCAGAAACTAGTGTTCCTACAGCACATGCTGCCCTGGGTCATAGTTCTGTGCAAATACTCTGCTTAAAAAACGAATTTATGCTGGTTAGCTCTTTTATATGCATTTATAAAATGGATTTCACAAAATGGGCATTAACGTACCAAGTAAGCTGAAGAAATTTCTAGAACATTGATTTGACCATGGCTGCTGCCTCCATGTATATAGCCTTTGTAGCTTTTAAGGCCGTAAAAACAAGCCTCTCAGTCTACAGCCCTCTCCTGTGAGGAAGTGTAATCAGATATGCTGGCATCACTAAAAGTCACGCTATCAGGGTGGCATCTGGCAAGGTGAGGTGGCCCTGAAGCCTGTCACTATTGACTTCTGATTGGCAAAGCTGGGCCCTTGCTCTTCTGCCAGCTCAAGTGCAGCTGTGGTGAAGAGCACCTGCCTGGTGTGGCTGTCCCAGGATGGACGGGCAGTGGGACATGGAGGCCATGTGTATACAGCTCACCAAGCAGGCTACAGAAAGCTCCCCTCCAACCCTAGCCCATCACTTGCTGCATCTGGACACAGGTCAGGATTCTGGAAAGTAAGACTGAAGAAGTGAGACTAGGAGCTTCCAGGATGATCCAAATGCGGAAACAGGACCTTGGCCACCTGTAGCATGACGACCCCCCACTGTCCCACTCCAGCAGGCAGGATGCCCCACCCCCACAGTGATGACCCAGGAATGGGGCAGGAAGGTGAGCCAGTCTATCGCAGGGTCTGGCCAACATGTCCGTCACATGTCACATCAGCTGAGCTCTGGAGACCTCAGCAGGTGCATGAGGACAAGGTTCTGCCTTCTACAACACAGATGGGGTGACGCTGAAGGCCCGGGGTGAGAGATGTCCACCAGGGTTTCAGTAAGAGGACAATGATTTTGGGCACCTATGCTGTGATTCTGCCCCAAGCAGGACAGGGAAGAACAGACTTTAAATGGAGTATTTGGAAATCACCAGGTGTTGCATCAGTCAGCACCCAGAGCTCACTGCCACAGTGTGAGTACAGCCAAGAGCCCTGGACACTCACTCACTCACGCAGTGTCCCAAGAGCCTCTGGTTCCTCATGCGGCTCACACCCCACAACCAATATCCTATGCAGCCGCAGGGCCTTGCCATTCCAGTGTGCAGCAATCACTGGGGTCCCCCACAGCCATCACCAAGATCCTGTGCAGCCGCAGGGCCTCGCCATTCCAGCATGCAGCAATCACTGGGCTCCCACGCAGCCATCACCAAGATCCTACGCAGCCGCGGGGCCTCGCCATTCCAGTGTGTGCAGCAATCACTGGGGTCCCACACAGCCATCACTTGGGTCCCATGCAGCCACTGGGTGTCGCCACTACAGCATGAGCAGTGATAACAGGGTCCCATGCAGCCTCCTGGCACTTCCAACAGCCTTTGGGTAGAGGGTGAAACTCTGGTCTACTTCCCACTGGCAAGGGCCACCCTGTACCCTGGAGTACAGCTTCACATTGGGTCTTCCCCATGCCTTGCTCTGATTTTTATTTACAGTAAAAACAAATAAAAGAAATTGGGGCAGCTGCACTGCAGCCAGAACATCAAATTCTAACGGCTGCCCACTTTCACACTGGCCTAGAACGAGCACTGCAGTGACTGAGTGTGGCTACCACAGGATGCCAGCTGCCCCCTACGGCCACACGGGCAGGTCCTGCAGCTGGGGCTTTGACCTCCAGTTGCTCCCTCCCTGAGGCACTTGGCACAGTCTGGGAAAGGGTTACTACTTCTGTGCTGGATACTTACGGCTACACATGTGCAGGACCAGTCCCTAGGTACAGTTCCTTCTCTAACCCTCATGTCACTGCTCTGCAGGGTCAGGGTCAAGGACAGGGTCAAGGTCAGGGTTGTTAGGGTCAGTGTTAGGGTTCCCAGCATGCAGGTCACGAGGTCAATGTCTCCCTGCAGCCACTGCCCAGCCTAGCATGCAGGTCACGAGGTGGACATCTCCCTGTACCCACTGCCCAACCCAGCCAGCATCCAGGTCATGATCTGGATATCTCCTGCAGCCACTGCACAGCCCAGCATGCAGGTCACGAGGTGGACATCTCCCTATATCCACCCCTCAGCCCAGTCCAGCGTGCAGGTCACTGGGGCGTTGTGAAGTTTCTAAGTCACTTTTGTCTACCTTATGGGACCATACACTCAAAATCAAGGATCAAGTGGGAGCTAAGAGGTCAAAGGTAAAGCTACCAATGGACCTGCTGTTCATGGCCTGGGGTCCTCTGGACACCTAGCAGACAGCGAGATGCTTGCTCAAGTCCATGATCCCCGGTTCTAATTACAGACAGGATGTGCCAAGCAGTTTACAGATAACATGGAATGAAGAAACCTACAGATAAGCTGGAAGAAAAGTAATTAGCTGGGATTCACGCCAGCTGGCCCTGGTTTCCGAGGCCTCAAGGACAGACAGCACCCTCGAGGAGCCTCCTGCTGCGTAGGTAAGAGCCCAGGCACTTCACCAAGATTCTCCGGCTGCCAGAGTTGCCCCCCCTTGGGGTGAGGCTGCAGTGCAAACTGAACCGGTGGCCAGAACCCTTTCCTTCTTTGTGAAGGTCTGTGTTCAGCCAGCCACAGGCCAGGGCACTGGTGAAGAGTGAGTCAGCCACCCGCCAGAGGCTGGTGAAGGATCACCTAGTCACCCGCCATGGCGCTGGTGAGAAAGGAAGCCATGGGGGCGACCAGCAGGGCCCACTGCCGCCTAGCCCAACCTAGACCACCAAGCTCTGGAGCTGCTCTTTCAGGGAGAATGGTCACAGGTGCTCCCAGACAAACTACTAAGAGGTAAGGAAGCCAAGGCCCATCACTTCCGCCTCTGAGCCAATACTGTAGGCTGGGTGCAGGTCCAACTCCACACACTGGCTCACTCAGGGGCTCTATTGCCCATCTCCACCCTCTGAAACAGCAGCTATAAGACAGCAGGATCCACTAGCTCCCAGCGTCATCTCAGAGCCTGGCTCAGTGCCTGGTGCACATTCCTGCCAGGCTTCTCCCACAGAAGGGATCCCATGGTCTGCTACTCCAGTCCTGGTATCATCAGGGGCCTCAGAGGAGCACAATCACCCCAGGAATGCCACTCACCATGGATGAGCTGCAGCCTTGCCTCACAAGGGACCTGCCAGCTCTGCCATCCCTCTAGAGCCAAGCCTCTGTCTCAGCCTGGGATGGGGCCCTGGCCCCTTGTCAGGAGGGAGGTAGATCATCTGCCCTCTTGCCACATCACCTCTTAACACATGCCTCAGGGAAGCCCCCTTGCTGCCACTTGATCCTTGCGTAGCCACCAATGCACACTGCCACACTCTGCAAACACACCCTTCCCTCCTAGCCCACAGCAGGGTAGGCCTAGTTCTGGGCAATGGTCACATTAGAGCCTGGCCAAATGTGGCAAAGGCTTCCTGCCAGGGAGAGGAACTGCAGCATGAGAACTTCCTATGATTCACCTCCTGACTGACAACACGCAGCAGTACGGCATATGAGGGGCAACAGAGAATTGTGGACAGACAAGGGCCTGCTTTACAAAGAAGGCCATGTGAGACACTGTGCCCCATGCACCAGTGACAGGCAGGAATGGGGGAGTCTTAACAACACTGGAACAAACACAAGGGACAGGGAAAAGGATTCTCTGAACCTTTAGCTGACGGTAAAGAATGTGGGCCAAACAAGTCCACGGAGAAGAACAAGAAGAGGGAGGAGGAGAACGCACCCTGACAGAAGGTCCACACAGACACATGCAGAAGATGGAAGAGGAGAGAGGGTTCCACCTCAGAGATGACCTGGACAGAAGGTCCATGGAGATGCATGCAGAAAAGGGAGGAGGAGAGAGGGTTCCACCTCAGAGATGACCTGGACAGAAGGTCCATGGAGATGCATGCAGAAAAGGGAGGAGGAGAGAGCATTCTACAACGCAGTTCTAAAGGACTGAAAGGAGATCAGGGTAGAAAGTGCGTACTCACAACCTCACAGGGAAAAGAAAAGCAATAGGCACAGGCCACCAGCAGGCAATGCCTGGCCAGTGCCATTGAGGGTAAGAGACACTTACCCTAGTTTTCAGTAACTATCCTTTGCCTTTACAAAGAGTTTAGAAAATTAATTCCTATGGGGTCCTTGAGCAGATAATCATCTGAGATCCCCAGCTAGAAGGAGGATGGAAAAACTATGTGTCCTGTCTGAGTCAGTCTCACTCGGGATGGCCTCGCTTCCCTGAACTGAACATACTGGGCAGGGAGATGGCACCAGGAAGCAACAGGCTACCTCTTAGTGGAAGGTGGCCACATCTGGGCAGTCAGACTGAATGCACGCTAAGGAAGAACTGGCCATCAATGCTGAGGTGGTCGCCACTGAACCACCAGGGAGGAAGAGGCCACCTCTGAGTGGCAGGTGGCCACATCTGGGCACTTGGAGTGGACACACAATAAGGAAAGACCGACCATCAATGCTCAGGTAGTCACTGAGCATTGACCTCTTTCCAGGGAGTGAAAGCCTCGATCCTCACGAGGTCCTGGGCTGACCCAGGAGGGTAAGTCTTCTTTCCTGGTTGCATTTAAACAGTGTGCTATTGGCCAAGGCTGTTCGTATCTGTTCCTATCGCTTCGATGTTAACAAGACCACTGCTGCTTTAAGGAGTTCTAGATACCAGGCTTCTTTAAATAACCTTCTAAATTGCAAAGAGCCTTTAACATAGACCAGTGTTAATACTGCTAATCAGAACGAGGGTTGGGTGGCCAGCTCCAGCACGGGAAGATGTGTTCACCTTAACAAGAGATACCGCTGGGAGAGCACTCCACTGCCTTTGGAGCGGTTGTCATGGGAATAAAGCCAGGCACATTTTCATCTCACACTCTTACAGGAAATGTAAATTTATACAGGTGAAACAGTGATGACCTTCTTTTGAATACATATAAAAAATTCAAAAAAGCCTAAAGTGAAGGGACCTAAATCTTGAGAATCATTCTTTATGGAAAAGGAGACCCAACTGAAACTCCCAGGCACGTGTGACTTGGGTACTTCCTTCTGCAAACACATGCAGTGTGGGAGGGGAGACTCTTCCTGTCACCCTGCTCCTGGCCATCCAGTCCTGGAGAGACCAAGGGGGCCCTGCAACCACTGCAGGGACTGCTACGCTTTGGGCACAACAGGCCTGGTGCTCCGGCTCCTCCAGGCTGTGTCAGACAGCATCCGCCACTGCTCCGGAATAGGGAATGCCGCTGCAGCTGCAGGGCATGTCCCCATCATGTCCCCATCATATCCCCGTCTCCGAAGATTCTGAGGACACCTTAGTTGACATGTGCCATCCAGCAAGCCCGGCCAGCGCCTACAAGGAGAGCTCAGGAGCAGCATGCACACTCCAACAAAATGCCAGAGCCAGCAGGACAGTCACACATGTGAAGGGGACAAAGGCGTGAATGTCTGGGCACTGAATGGACACTGCAAGGACAGGAGGCAGAGTGTGCCCTGTGACCTGGGCCAGGGAGGCTGTTGGATGGCCAGTGTTTCACCTATGGCCCTGGAGGTGCTGCGGAACCATCGGCAAATTCTGGAGTCACAGCAAGTCCACGCCTAGACAGCTGTGCAAGTACAGATCAGGGAAAGAGGACCAAGTGCTGGGAACACCAGGTCAGCCCCAGCGAGCCTCTGTGCAAACCACCAGGAAGTGAGGAGCATGCCGCTTCATGGTGCCTAAGCCAGGAGGGCAGGGGAGAGTACCAGGCTCCATCTGGAACCCTGGAGGTCCATGAAGCAACCTAACTACAGTCTTTGTAAGCCAGGCAACGTGGCCACACTGTCCTCCCAGCAACTCGGGAGGCTCAGGCAGGAGGCTGGCAAGTTCCAGGCCAGCCTGGGCAACTGAATGAGACTCTGTCCAGAATAAAACATAAACAGGGCTAGGGGCGCAGCTCAGTGGTGCAACCTCCAGTATGGAAAAAAGTAAAAAATGAAGCTTTCACAAGAAAATAGCAAGAATCAACCACATACATGTGGCCAGAGCACATGCATGACGCTCGAGAGTATCTCAGGGCACACTGCTGTAGTGGGACACTGCAAGCCCTCATAAGCTAGAGGAAAAAGGAATAAAAAGGGATCTTCCCAAAAACGCAAGGCCACGCACAGAGGTGGGCAGAGAGGAGGGAGGGAGGATGCGGGGAAGAACTAGCCAGGAGAATTCCATTCATTCCAGCTTCATAAACCATGGCAGCAATGCACCATCGAAGGAAGACCTGCAGAACGCAGGCAGGGAATGGGCAGGCAGGAGGGAGGGAAAGGGGAGGAACTGGGCAGAAGCACAGAATCTGCTGTACGCACTCATGAATGGGTTGACCACAGTGCACTGACAAGTCTACAAACAACCTGCAAAGACGAGTGCACAGCGGAAAGGTGCCTTGGATATGGCGGGAACGGCCGGCTCCGACCTCAAATTCACCCCTGTGCTGCACCACTGTGGACAAGACTGGCACAAGCAGCACCATGAGGTGAGAACCTGGACTGTGCATGGAGCCACAAGATGGGAGGGGTGCCTGAAGTCAGGAGCATCCTGAATACCAACAGTAAGCCAGCCCACCTAAACAAGCTGCTGAGGTCGCTGTGGAGGCAGTGTGAGAGACGCACTGAGCCAAGGGCAGATCCTGCCGTTCACCCGCTGTGCCCTGAGTCGTGGGAACACCATTCCACACGCATTTTAACAGGTGTGTCAAATGCATGTTGACCCCTCCTATACTTCACTGTTTTGCCTCACCCTGACTTACCAATGAGAATAAACGGGATGCTGTTGGTTACACCCTGACTCAAAGACAAAGGATCATGTAGCAAAACCACTGCACAATGCATCAAATCAGTTCTTATGCAAGCCCACAGGGACACGCTGTGCATTTCGGAACAAAGTAATCTTCCCTAATTCCTACGGTGGGTGGGGGCAGCAGGGAGACATGAGCATCTTCCTCTCATGAATCCAGGGCTCATCACCTGGACTGCAGCCACGTCCACTGCATGCAGAGAAAAGAGATCCCAGGGTGTGTGAGGCTGAACACTGTGCCAAAGCTCACTCCTCTAGACTAACAGCTCACAATAACCATCGGAAAAGCCCTCAGCTGCCCATCCTTGAGATGCAGACTCCTGATGACATCTCTGGCCTCTACTTGATTGTCTGGATAGAAAATTCCTTCCTTTCTAACTGCTGCAGACACTGCTCAATGCAGTAACATTAAGAGAAAAATGCAACTCTCCACTCTTGGAGCAGTTACATTTCCAACCTATCTGGCATTATCACTTCTCCTTAACACTAAGAAAGCTACAGAGAGGAACTATACCAAACAGGAGAGTGCTGGGACTAGACAAGGTTCACTCAGACATCCCAAAGCCAGTGAGAGCCCTAAATGTCTTACCAAAAATGAAAGGCAGCACACTGAAATCTAAGTTCTGAGGAGCAGGAGCAGAGTCCTGGCTTCTAAGCCTCCTGGGAGGATAGCAGCAAGGAGAAGGAAGCAGATTCAGTTCCCCTAGAGCTGAGGAGTGCTACCCCTAGAATGCAGGCCACAAGGAGACTGAAGAGGTGGCCCAGGTGGATGTGCAGCATCTGCACACCTGCAGGAATGCAGATCTGCTGGGCTAGTCCAGGCGACGTGGGGCAAGAATGCAGATCAGCCAGCCTGCCCTGGAGGACACACAGCAAGAACATGGATCGGTGGGGCGGACTGGCTGGAGCAGCAAGAACACAGATCAGTGGGGCCTGCCCTGGTGAACTTGCAGCAAGAATGCAGATCCGAGGGTAAGACCAGGTGGACTAGTGGAAAGAATGCAGACTGGTGGAGCTGGCCCAGGAGACATGGGGCAAGAATGCAGATCAGCCAGGTCTGCCCTGGAGCACACAGGGCAAGAATGCAGATGAGTGGGGCTAGACTGGGGGGATACTGGGCAGGAATGGACCAGCAGAGCAGCCCAGGCAGACATGTGGAAAGAATGCAGGTGGCAGGGCTGGACCAGGCAGACACAGGGTAGGAATGAGGATCAGCCAGGTTAGACCAGGAGGACACCGGGCAGGAACATAGATAAGTGGGGTGGCCCAGGTGGACATAGGGCAGGAATGAGGATCAGCGGGGCTGGACCAGGTGGATTCACATCTGGGCTCACTGACAGCAATAGAAATGCTGGTCTCAGATCCGCAGCTGATGTCAGGAGGGGAAGCATGTCTGCTCCACATTTTCTGGAATGTTCTGTGCTCTACATGATCGATAGAATTATGTTGTACATGTGTCAAATGAGTAGCTGTTAGCATCATTTAAGAGTAACACTAACAGGCACTCTGTGATTCTGAGCATCAGTATACCCGACTGACTTATACTTGTGTCTAACGGGGAGATCGATACTGTGGAGACAATTAGCTCTGGCTCTTGGGACCATCTGCTTCTGGGCAGGTGCACAGGGCTCTACCTGAAATAATTACTCCAGATTGTCAACAGCCTCCCTGCAAATCAAATCAACTCATCTGGGCTCTTTAATACTCTTCTCTGAATCCAGGGAAACGACGCCAGGGTTGAAAATGCCTGTTAGGGCTCCACGCTTAATAGGCTCTGGGATTTCACGACGTGGAAAGGGCACCACAAGACAGCTGTCATTCGTTTTTCTGATACAGCACAAGGAAAATAAAAGAATTCCACCTACCTTTACCTACGCAGGATGATGGCCCATCCGGAAAAAGTCCAAATAGTCCAAGCACTTGCAATTACCCCGTAAGATAAAGTAAGAACTTTGAAAGAGAAGTTCATACACACCCCCGGCACCCTGTATTGCTACAAAACTGAAGTTCAAGATCAGTGCTCTGCAGGTAGTCAAAGAAACCCCTCAGACTGTTCTGGTGGACACAGTCCCTGGAGAGCGCTGTCCCCAGCACCAAAGTCAAATAGCCACTGATGTTCAGTAATCCTTACAGCCTTCTGTCTCTGGGTCCTGAGCTCGACCAGCCAGGGAAGCAATATCTCAGGTGCACAACTTCTACATATCTAAAGGGGTTGGCAATCTCTGGAAGGAAAACAATTCCTCCCTTAGAAGGAAGGAGGTGGAGGGGTCAGCATTGCCCACAAATGGAGCAGGGGGCTGTCAGTAATGGTCCTCACCAAAAGTCACGGGAGACAGGCAGATCTTCCCAGCAAACACCTGCTGCAGGTGGTGACCCTGGAACTCATCACCCTGCACCTCCAACAGCAATGCAGAAGGAAGGGGGCTAACAGAGCCTCATACTCCAGGAGGTGACCCTGGAACTCACCACCCTGCACCTCCAACAGCAATGCAGAAGGAAGGGGGCTAATGTACTTCACCACTGACTGTCAGAGAACAAGAGTAAAAACAGAGTTGGGCACAACTCTCAAGATAGTAAAGGAACCCATTGTGCACACCAGCAACAGAGCAGAATTGGGTGCTGGTGACATAGTTGGCCTCTGCAGTTTGCTTGGGGATGGGGTCTTGCACTAAGTGCAGACTGCATTTCCTACATATCAAGTCTGGTGGTGCCTTATCCATGATTTTCTGGATGATATTTTATTAACCCCCACATCTAATATGGACTCTAATGATATAGTGATGATTGAATGCTTAATGTCTACAGGTTGTGGTATGTATAAGCCTCTGCATCCCCTTAAGAGAATCAAGGTAGAAGCATGTGGAGCAAACTAAAAAACCGTAGTGTTTCCACATGCTGAGCACTTACTGAGGCCTGCCACTGCCCTCCTTGGCACAGCTGCTACATTCTCAATGAGACATGGAAGCAGCTCTGGGCTAGGAACCACCTGTGGCCAAGTTCCACTCAGCACAGTACATGCTGTGCAGCCAGAGAGGGAGATCAAACAGCCTCCCAGGCAGGAGAGGCCACTGTCCCTCATAGGCTGCACAGTGTTGAGCGCGCCAGAAATGGTGCAGCCTTCTGGCCTAAGGCAGCACCTGCAGCACCTCCCCAGAAGGAGTGTGCCTCCGAGCCCTCTCTCCGAGGGTGAGTACAGAACCAGCGGGTTTGCTGTGGATCCCCACAATAGGGCTGCAGGCCAACCAGGCCCACCCGCTTCCCAAGCCTCCAAGGTGAGATCCTGGGGGCTGCGTGCCACCTGTCACCAGGAGAGAGCTGAATCCTCATGAGTCAACAGCAGAGGCAGGCTCCTGCCTGCCACAGAGCCTCGTGCTCATCCCGCCTGACACAGAGCCACGTGCTCATCCACCTGCCACAGAGCCAATGTTCATCCTGCCTGCTGCAGAGCCATGTGCTCATCCAACCTGCCATACACCTATGTACTCATCCCCAGCAGCAGGATCCGGTGGTTCTTGGTGGAGAGAAGCAGAGCACCCGTGCAGTGGCCCCACAAAGACAGCACTTACCTTGGGGTCAGATGTGAGCAACTTGAAAGCTTGATATACTTGAGATTCCTTCACCCCACCGCCAAGATCCAGGAAGTTGGCTGGCTTCCCACCATTGAGGAAAATGATGTCACAGGTGGCCATGGCGAGTCCCGCACCATTCACTGTGAGAAGCAAGGGGACAGGATATGCTTAGCAGCGTGTGAGGTCCAGATCTCCACCCCGACCCATGCAGCAGGAAAGCCTGCTGCTCCCAGGCCCTCGCCTGCCCATCTGGAATTCCCCTCAACCAGAAGTGCATTCACTGGGACCATGAAGGTTCAGAAACATTCACACAGAGCAAAATTCCAAAATGGGAATGGGAGGAGGACTCATGGCCATGCCAGTTTAGGAAACAGGAGTGGGGCACACAGGTGGCTATTGGCATAGTGACGTGCAAGCCTGAGCTTTGGAAGCCCAGCTCAGGAGCACCTAGCCTGGAGCAGGTCACAGGAGGACTCCAGGACCCAGGGGGCTTGGGTGAGGGGCAGAGGCCTTTCCAGAGCCTGCCAGCAACAGGCTTCCTGACTATGGCACCCCTCAGGGAATGCGCCACTGGATCCCAAATAAGCCCTGGTTCCTCCTCAAAGTGGAGTCCGTGGATTTGCAACCCAATTATCAAAACTGCAGCCCAGATCTAGTGACCTTTCAACAGTCTTCTGAAGACACCAAATAAAATTTCAACTTTGAACTAATTTTTATTGATCAACTGCCTTTCTCACACTTCATTATGTGGAATTACTTTCCTCAGATTAGAAGGAAGAAAGAGAAAAGAAAGGAAGGAAAGAGGTTGGGGGTGGATCTCCTGAACACAGCTGAGGTACTCAAGGTAGCAACAAAAGTCTTCACTTTTCTGACCCCTGAATTCCTGACAAGCCTAACGACAATGACTGACCTAACGAAGCCTTCGGCAACAGAGGCAGAACTGCCACACAGGGTCTTAGAGTAAGGGACGATGCGTGCACAGGGCTCTGCAGGCTGTGACTGGGCCCATCATGCATGCTCCTGTGGAGGCTCCAGAGGCTGCCTAGAGCTTGCTCTGAACACAGTGCTGAGTCTTCGCCCTCCCAAAGCCTATGGACCCTGGGAGTGCACTGGCTCATTAGGACTAGGTGGTGAGTGACTCACTGCTCCACACAGGCCAGAGCGCAGGGAACACTTGTAAGTAGGCACCCTCTTCTACTGTACTGAACAGCAAACCAGTGGACGAGGTCCTTCAGTTTGGAATAGAATGACACTGTGGCTTAATGAGCATCAAATCTGTATCTTAATTTCATTATGACGCAGACCTCAGCTTCCAGGGCAATGACTGCTTCTGCAGCAAACTCGGTCTTGTGCAACGTAGTAGGGAGCACCTGAACCTCTGCACTGTTCCCTGTGGACTATGCGGGTGCATGCTGCCTCTCAGAGCTGTCCCTACCTCCACTGAGTAAGTCTCTTCACACACTGGGATGAGGAGGAAAGAATTGGGGGTCTCACTAATAAGCTGTCCTAACCAACAGGCATTCTGGCTACCACAGCACTGGGGAGGGTCCACTTCTTCCTGTGAAACAGCAGGTTTGTTTAAATCCATATTGCCCAACAGTCCTGCCATGCCAGCCTGAGTCCTAGGGTAAGGCTGTCTCACCAGCAGTGAGTACCCAGGTGCTCAGCTCGGTACCCCATTGCCATGGTATGTGCTCCTGATGCCCGCAGCCCTCTGGGGAAGTATCAGTTGCTTTCAATAAGCAGGGACTCAGGACCTCTGCCTGGAGCAGCCCCTCCAGCACCGAAGCACTCCAGATCTCAGGAGCACAGGTGGGAAGCCCTGCTCTGGACCATGAGCACCCATGGAAGCAAACTTTCCCAGGGGTGGGTTCAGGGGTCAAGCCCAGGACCTCTGCATGTGAAGGAGCACTAGGCCCTGGCCACGCTGCGGCCCTCCTCCAGGCCAGCCTGGGCTGTTTCCACGGTGCCTTGCCTACAGAAGAGCTCATGGATTGCTGGCTCCTGGGACCCCACATCTCAGAACTCAGGGTGGTTGACTCCACCAGGACCCCACACACCTTCCCGCGACCCCTGGCTTCTCACCAAAGCAGGCGATGTTCCCGTCTAGCCCGATGTACTTGAGGTCATACCGCGCAGCTTCATTCTCAATAGGCTCGTTCTCTGACTTATCGTCCATGGCAAATATGTCCTTCTGTCGGAACTCGGCATTGTCATCGAAGTTGATCTTGGCATCAAAACAGACGACTGAAGGGAGAGAGGAGGAGCAGACCTGATTGTGCGCAGCACACCTGTGAGCCACCCTCTCCAGGCCACGGGCTCACTGCAGGAGCCACATGGCTCTGACCTGTGGACACCTCCCTGTAGAAGGGCAGGTGGTTAAACCTCTTGGCGCCCATGGAAGTAGCCATCACTCCTTGTGGCGACACAGCTGGGGCTATGTTGTTAGGCTTCCTGTATCACTTTTGATCCAGTGGGGGAAACTGAACTGACCCTCCTGTCTTCCTCTGTCCTCTGACATGCCAAGGTAAAGCTGCCCTTTATCAGCTCCTTTCTCTAGGGGAAAGAACCCTGCCACAATACAGGACTCTCTACTTGATCCTAACTGGTCCTCAGCTTCCTTAACACTGGACTTCTGGACAGGCATTGAACATGCTCAGCGTGCACTACATGTCTTGGTACAGACATGGGTGCACGTATTTTGAAACGACAACAGTAGGATGAATTTCCACATTTTCCACTTAGTTTTTTCTTTTTCTGTGAGAGTACTTGAAATCTATTCTTCAGCAATCTCCACAACATATCACTAACTCTACCCTTGACAAAAATAACCTGATTCTTCTCTGGGCCCATTTCCTTATTTGAAACAACGGGAACTCCAAGGTCTATTAAAACCAGAGCCACGTGGGGGGGCTGTGCAAAGCCACCCTGGCTCCTCTGACTTGGCTTACAAAACACCAGGACCCAGGCATCCACAGCAGGCACACCCTCTGCTGCTGCAGAATCTTCAATCTCATTCTGAGAGCTCTGGACACAGCATGAAGAGCAGGGACCCTAGCACTATCCTCGTGTACAGGAGAGCTCCGTGTGGAACTACGCGGCTGGACTCATGGGGAGGAGCGTGTGCGCACCAGGTCCCAAAACCTCGGCCACAGCCCTGAGTGTGAGGTAGCAGTGAGATGCCACCATCACACACTGCTACTCAGCTCCGTCCCCAACGGACAGGCACATGAAGCGCCTCTCCTCCAGCACTGCTGCAGGCACAGCTCTGGAAGGGGACCAGTCGCTGTGGGCCATCTCACTGAGTAGCGGAGGCTACCACTGATCCACCTGTCTGCTGGAAAAATGCCCCTGCCTTCTGGCACCCTGGGGGAACAGACCTAAGGGAGAGCGCTTGGCCATGGCTCTCCATACCAGGGATTCAAGGGCCAATATGCAAAACCCTGTAGAACTACACATTGAGCTCTGCGAACACCTGGCACAAACACAAACCCAGACCCCAGATTCTTGACCAACAGGAAAGACTGTTACGTCCCTGACCCCAGAGCCTTGACTGATTGACAGCAGATACTCTTACATCCCAGACCACAGATTCTAGACTGAATGACAAGAGAGACTCTTACGTCCCAGATCTCAGATCATGACTGACTGACAGCAGACACTCTTACATCCCAGACCACAGATTCTAGACTGAATGACAAGAGAGACTCTTACGTCCCAGATCTCAGATCATGACTGACTGACAGCAGACACTCTTACATCCCAGACCACAGATTCTAGACTGAATGACAAGAGAGACTCTTACGTCCCAGATCTCAGATCATGACTGACTGACAGCAGACACTCTTACATCCCAGATCCCAGATTCCTCACTGATAGGAGAGACTCTTATGTTCCAGACTCCAGATTCTTGACTGACTGACAGGACAGACTTTTACATCCCAGACCCTGGATTCTTGATTGAATGACAGGAGAGACACTTACGTCCCAGACCCCAGATTCATGATTGACCTCAGAAGAGACACTTACGTCGCAGATCCTGGATTCTTGACTGACAGGAGAGACTCTTGACTGACTGACAGTAGACGCTCTTATAACCCAGACTCCAGATTCGTACTGACAGGAAGGTCTCTTCCTTGCCAAACCCCTGATTTGTGGCTGACTGACAAGAGAGACTCTTACATCCCAGACCCTAGATTCTTGACTGACAAGGGAGACTCTTATACCACAGACTCCAGATTCATGACCAACAGGACAGACTCTACTTCCCAGACCCAAAATTCGTGACTCACCAACAAGAGAGTCTCCTATGTTCCAGACTCCAGATTCATGACTGACTGACAGGAGAGACTCTTACTTCCCACTCCCAGGATTCTTGACTGACCAACATGAGACTCTTATATTCAAGACCCAAGATTCATGATGATTGACAGGAGAGACTCTTATATCCCAGACCCTGGATTCTTTTTGTTTTTAAATTTATTAAGAAATTTAGTTTTTGTACAATCAAAAATGTATCCAAAGTAACAATATGGTATGTATATATTCTTAAATCAGATTCCTATTCTCCCTCCCTTTCCCCTCCCCCACAAGCCCCCTCCCCAACTTTCCCGATACGTATCTATGATTGCCCTAGATTAATGTGTTGCAATGCCTTGGCTGGGTCTAATACATGAGGTTGACCACCTTTCACACAGGCCTGAGTTTAGCTCCATCCTCCACAGATGAGTGAAGACATTCAACTCTTGACTCTCTGGGTTAGGCTAACTTTGCTCAACATGATTTCTTCCATGGCCAACCATTTACCTTCAAAGGCTGCAATTTCATTGTTTCTAATTGCTGAGTAGAACTCCACTGTATGTATGTGTATTATGTGTGTGTGTGTATATATACACACACATACACCACAGTTTTTGGATCCATTCTTCCTGCGAGGGGCAACTGGGTTGGTTCTGTAATTTAGCTATTGTAAATTGAGCTGCTATGGACATAGATTTTCCTGTGTTGCTGTAATGTGTTGATTCCAACTCCTCTGAGAAAATACCCTGGAGAGGGAGAGCTGGATCATATGGTGGATTCATCTTAATTTTTTGAGGATTCTCCACACTGTTTTCCAGAGTAGCTGTAGCAGTCTGCAGTACCACCAATAGTATGCTAGTGTTCCTATCTCTCTACAACCCCAAATTCTTAACCGACCAACAGGAGAGACTCTTAAAATGCCAGACTCTGGATCCATATCTGACTGACAGGATGGACTCTTCCGTCCCAGACCCCGGACTCTTGACTGAGAGGAGGGACTCTTACGACCCAGACCCTGGATTCTTGACAAATAGGAAGGACTCATATATCCCAGACACCAGATTCATGACTGACAGAGGGACTCTTATGTCCCATACCCCAGATACTTAACTGACAGAGGGACTCTTAGATAGCAGACCCTAGTTTTTTGACTGACTGACAGGAGAG
This sequence comes from Aplodontia rufa, assembly GCA_004027875.1. Lineage (NCBI taxonomy): Eukaryota > Metazoa > Chordata > Mammalia > Rodentia > Aplodontiidae > Aplodontia > Aplodontia rufa. The sequence goes on from PVKS010028841.1 coordinate 24,202, forward strand.
ACTCTTAAGTCCCAGACCCCAGATTCATGTCCAAATGGCAGGAGAGACTGTTATGTTCCAGACTCCAGATTTGTGACTGAATAACAGGAGAGACTCTTAAGTTGGAGCCAATGTTCACTGGAGTTCAAGTGCTGCCATGAAAGTCACCTCCCTGCCATCTGAGTACCTGGAGTGAATGAGCAATTAATTTCCAGACTATCAAGATCATAGGAATGGACTCCTGTGATCACCAAAGTTGGCCAAAGTCTCGGCTTGCGGCAACGGCATTTTCTCAGCAGTTAATGACCGGTAGAATAATCAATAGAAAAGCAACTTCATTCTCGGCTTTGCACCGGGTTTATAAATACATTCTAATTAATTTATTACTAATTTCAGCTCCCCCATTACTCACTGGCAAGACTACTTATAATTGATACCTTCAAAATGAATGGGCAAAGGCTATCAAATTGACTTTCTAAGTGAAGAGTTTCAAATAAAAGAATTCTTGGTCAAGATCAATGAGCCAGTAAATCAAAATGGTTCCAAACTAATCTCTGCTGTAGACTGCTTGGGAGAGAGGATAATAAATGGATTTGCAAGCCAAGTTCAGAGGCTGGACCTGCTCCCTGCTTGCAAAGCCAGTGTTCTGGAGTGGGGTGCGTGTGCCAGCTTAGAAACGGACCCACTGCTGGTGACCACCAGGAGTATATGGTCAGCCCGGAGCTTGGAGAGGGCGCAAGTGGGACACACAGGTGCCAGCCACCAGGGTCTGGCCAACTGCTAACTACCCAGAGAGAAGGCTAAATGGCATAATCAGGTTGGTGCACGCATATCCAAGGGCTTTGGGGTAAAGGTCCCATAAATACGAGGCTAAGTAGAGACTCAGAACATTAAAAAGGGGACTCAAGAACAATCATGAGCCATCCTCGGGGCCCAAATCTTCTGTGTGGGGTACTTAAGGAGATATGGGGCTCTGTTAGAGGTATATTTGTTATACCTGCTTAATATTAGTCCCAGATACTGTGATTTGTAAATAAAAATATGTAATTTGGTCTTTATTCCCAATTTTTGGCAGACAGATTCTAAAGTTCATGCCCTTTCATCTAGGAGTTGAAGGACTAGGTGGATCTTCCATTCTGATATCTGGTCTTCAGCCCAGATCCCTGTTGCAGAAATGACCTGAGGACCGTCTCACTCCTTAGCAGTCCTAGGCTTTTGTTGGGGCTCACAGAAATGAGTGTCCACTGGCATGTGCCCACGGTCACCTGTGCCCCAAGCAGGCATTTTAACTGCTGCAATTTCAGCACAAATGACAGAAAAGATAACCCTGGCCTGCAGTGACATGTCACATCCCACCTTGCTCCAGGCAAAGGTGGCTACAAGCTGGGAGAAGAAAAGGATCATGGATCTGAGTCATGGTGGCTGGCTCAGCCCCTAGACCAGCCGGAGTCTGATTCTGCAGACAGCTTCCTGAGGTCCCCCAGGTCTGTCCTCAAGACAACAGAGCAGAGGACAGCACAATGCGTCTCATGGGAGCCTAGACAGCTGCAGCTGAGCCGGCACGCTCACAGCTGTATCCCACCTAACCAAGCAGAAGACCAGAGCGTCGTGTTAGCAGCAACGAAGGAGGACTTGCAGGAGTATTCTTCATGTAAGAAAATAGGGGCTGGAGCAGTGGCTCAGCGGTTTCGGCGCTTGCCTAGCAAGCACGAGGACCCGGGTTCAAACCCCAGCACCACGTACACAACTAAGTGTTGGAGCAACTAAGGCCACGTGAAAAACTAAATAAAGTTGTTTCTCTCTTTCTCTGTCTCTCTCACTGTC
>PVKS010028842.1:0-25937 GCA_004027875.1 Aplodontia rufa
GGATGCATCTCCTATGGTTCGTTGCTTTAAAAAATTCCATCTCTTTTCCAATCATTGAATATTACAGAAGCCCTCTTCTATTGCTGTAGAACTCCTTCTTCAACCCCTCTTCATTTAGTTCAAATAAAGCCATGGCTGTCTGCTCTGGGAGGTCCTCTCTCCCACTCGGGTGGCAGTCTGGAAGTCATTTTAAACTCAGTTGCTGTTCTCCAGCTACAGAAACACCCGCCGTTGGCTGAATGAAAATAGTGATATTTCAGAAATGAGGCACCCAGCTCCTTCTTCTGGCTCAGAAGCCAGTAGCTTTCTCACAGCACCTCTCTTCGGTGAGCTTCTTTGTCTTTACCAACCTGGGCATCTTTCTGTGCCTGCACTTCTTCAAGCACGCTTGTGGATCTCTGCACACATAGGTGTACTTCCACGGTCAATAACAATTACCCACTGCCTCTCTTTTGAAAGGCAATACTGTACCACCTCTGTATCAGTTAGGAAGCTTTGGTGCCAGCTAATGGGAAATCTGAACCTAGGTTAAGCGAGGGAAAAGATTTCAGTAACTTTCCACAGAAGTGTGTCAATAGCTTTCAAAAACTTCCAGTGACCATCTTCACAGCCAGAAGTAACACAGAATTTCTTTTTGGATTTCTGATTTAAAAAAAAGAAATAAATTATTTCCCTAAGGTTGCCAAAGCACATTTTCTCATGGTGTAATTTCCAAGTGGTCGCACGCCCATTTCCAGGCAATCAGTTTTGGCTAATAGACGGTATATGCTGATTAGGTTTGTAAAAGAACAATCACAAATCTAAGCATCTGATTAGCTTTTATTTGTGGTTCTAGAATTTGGAGCATCAATGAGTTTCCAATAGACTACTAAACAAGGGAGGTTGACCACGTAGGCAGAAGAAAGCAGAGACACGAAGTAGACTGGTCATTTCAAAGTTGCTTTCCTTGAAGAGCTCAAACCATTTAGATGTAATGTTTATGATTCTCCTCACAATTTTGAACCAGTTTCAATACTTTTAAATACTGCACAAATGAAAAATATCCTCTTCCTTTAAGGTCAGACTCAACAATTTTTATCACAATTTAGCATATTAAAAATCAAAATTTGGTGCTCGCTTCAGCAGCACATACCCTAAAATTGGAACAATACAGAGAAGATTCCCATGGCCCCTGCACAAGGATAACTCGCAAATTCATGAAGCGTTCCATATTTTTACACAAAGCCATGAAAAAACTGATAGTGCAGGAAGTTCCAAATGATAACTTTCCAGTGTCAGCTACCCAGCGGTGGGCTGGGATTTTGCCCTGAGGGGAGGAAGTTGCACACACTTAAATAAACTCAGACAGAGTGGTGAGCATTGGGCAGAGCCTGGGCGTGGGACTCTGGTGGCCCCGGGGCTACAGCAGCAGGAATGGATGGATGAGGGACAGCTTTAATGCATGCAGATTGGAGTCCCCTGAATCCAGTCCCACGAAGAAGTGGGGTGGCACTGCCATTTTGAAACCTTCTGGAGGATAGTACAGGAAACCACTTCAGGAACAGTGAACCCAAAACCACCAGAAACAACCTGGAATAGGGAGCACAGTCCGGAGGTGGGGCTCCAGATCCCCAGTGTTTTGACTCTCTACCCTGGGGGCTGTGTGGGCCTGCTGGATCCTCCCTACTGGTCCGGAGACTTGTATTTAGAGGCTTTCTGCCCCTCTTGTTACACGCCCAATCTGTTGGTGAAGTCTGTGACCAGGATTCTTTTCTGACCCTAGTGGGGTTAGGTCTTCAGGTCCAACAGATACCGCCTGAAGCTCACAGGCAGGGCAGAGGCTAGCATCAACCTCAGTGACCTATAAACAGAAGTAGCAGCTTGGCTCCAGTGCTTTCCTCTTACTTTCTGACCCTGAATTCTGTGAACAGAAGCAGTCCTATAGGATTTGGGTGCTCCAAGTGGGACTGGGCTTCCACGCTCCCTAGTGGTTGCATCTGAGACCTCCACAGACACTGGTCTAGCTGGGCTGGTGTCTCCTTCATGCCTGCCTCCTCTTGGGGCGAGTGGAAACCTCAAGATACGCAAGAGTAGGATGATAACAGTCCTAGGTGTGCTCAGCTCAGGCCAGCCACTCTCCTTGGAACAGCAAGATTCCCTTACAGCTGTACCAGGATCCACAAGATTCTGGGTTCCCAGCTGAAGTGGGACAAGAGTTCAGGCAGGCAGACACTAAACTGCCCAAGAATTCAACTCAAGTGGTCCTGAAGTCTGTTTTCACAGAAGGTAAACATTTTCAGCCCCTATACAGGAGAAAATTACTAGGAGCCTCAATGATAGCTGAGATCACCAAAATTCAGTCCCTTCAACAATCTCAACTGGGAAGTGACTCCACCTATAAGTCAGCTATGAACACATTCCCCCATGGTACATTTTAACCATGGAAGTAATAATTCAGAACCTTCCCAACTCCTTTTTTTTCCCTCCTTTTTAATTTTTTCTCTCTGATTGCTCTTGGAACACCAGTTCCTTAGTGTATGTATTTGTGTGTGTGTGTTTGTGTGTGTGTGTGTGTGTGTTTGATTGATTTTTATTGTTGTTGTGGTTTGTTGTATTTGACTGTTGTGTCCATATTGCTGGGGTGCAACCTGTGGCGGTCTGCCATATTGCAAACCAGTCTTCAGTCTCTTTGGGCTGAAAAGACTCCCAGAAAAAAATAATATGAGAGTAACTGGTATGGAAGAAAATATTGAACAACAAACAAGGGGCATTAGGAACCTTATAAGTGAAATTGCTAAGAAGAATTTTCCCCACATCAGAATTGTTCCAGAAAATCAAATTCAAGATGCCTGTAGGACACCAAACAGACCTAACCAAATGAGAAATTCACTGAGACATATCATTTATAAAATGAGTAACAGAGAAATCCAGGAAAGGGTTCTAAAACAGCAAGGAAAAAACACTAAATCATATTCAAATTCAGGTCACTATGGATTTCTCAGATCAGACAATAAAGGCCAGGAGAGCATCAAATGATATTTTTCAAATTTTGAAAGAAAACAATTTTCAGTCAAAATAATATGCCCTGCAAAACTCAGTTTTAAATGTGACAGGGAAATTAAACACTTCAATGACAAATTCAAGCTAGCAAGGTACATGAACAGAAAGCCTGCACTACAGAAAATTCTTAAGGACATACTTCATTCAGAGGAACACACAAACAACTGCTAAAATCCTTGAACAGAAGAAAGTCAATAATCACAAAACACACTAAAAGATATCCAGGATGGCGCAAAACACGGCAATAGTCACAACGTCAGGGACCCGGATTCCCGTATCTATTCTAACTCTGAATCAAAAGACACAGATTGGCTTACTGAATCAAAAAATAAAATCCAACAATATGCTGCCTACAGGAGACACACCTCATAATCAAATATAGACACAGACTGAAGGTGAAAGTTTGGCAAAACATCTACCTGGCTAGTAGACTGCAAAATCAAGCTGACATTGTGATCCTTATATCCAATAAAGTTGATTTTGAGCTAAAACAAGTCAGAAAGGACAAAGAAGATCACTATACCATAGTAAAAGGAACAATTCATCATGAACACATAATAATAGTTAACATTATGCCTCCAAATACAACCCTCCCAAATATATGGAAAAAGTATTCAGGGACATTAAACCTCTCATTGATCTCAACAAAATGATACTGGAGGACTTTAATACACCATTATCAACAATAGACCGATCATCAAAGCAAAACGTCAACAAAGATATCTCTAACCTAAACAACTTTATAAATCAACTGGACTTCCGAATCTTTCTTTGCATTTTCACTTTTCAAATCATTTGCTTTTTTTTTTTTTTTAAGAGAGAGAGGGACAGTGAGAGAGAAAGACAGAATCAGTTTATGGAGTTTATTGATTTTTTTTGAAGTTACTCTATTATCAATATTCTTTCTTTCTTTTTTTTTTAAGGGAGAAGAACAGTGAGAGAGAGAGAGAGAGAGAGAGAGTTAATTAATTTTATTTAGTTTTTCATGTGACTTTCATTGCTTGGACACTTTGTGGTGCACGTGGTGCTGGGGTTCAAACTTGCATCCTTGCACATGCAAACATTGCAACTGCTGAGCCACCACGCCAGCCCCATATCATCAATATTCTTAAATTTCAAGAGCTCCACAAATAAAAATGTATTCCCTATTTTTAATAGGGTACAAATATAACATTTACATTTACCTTATTAATAATGCTAGTTAGAACACTACTATACTGACTTAGGTTTGTTCATTTGACCTATCCTGTGCTGAGAAAGTAAAAGTATCTACTAATACTTAATTTTAATTTCTCCTTAAAACTTCTATGCTCTTTCTATATGTGCTCATAGTGTCAGTCAGATTTTCATCACCATGATCAAATGCAAACATCCTCACCCCACCTCTGACCCTTGCTGCACCGGGGCCTACATGCCCAACACATGAACTTTTGAGGACATTCCAGACCCAAACCACGACATCGATATGATGCTATTTGTTTAATATTGACATCTAGTGTTTTAAGTTCAATATAGCATATAGAGAAAATTGCGCTGATCATATGTGTTCAGTTTGATGAATTATTTCAAAACAAACACATTGAGTAACCATCACCAAAATAAATGATAACATATTCCCCGACATGCCTGACTTCCCAAGCTTTTGAGGTTAATGACCACTGGTTGGATATTTCTCGGTGTTGAGCATTTTGAGTCTCTGGCACATGGTGTACGCTTCCAACTTTTCCTCAGGGAAATTGGCACAAAGTGTATCTTTCGCATTGTTTCTGTTCTTCTGCTTTGAGAAATACATCTCTGGGCATGCTAATCTCTTGCCATCACCTACCTTATTTTCTTCCTAGCTCCTTCTAGCTCTTAGCTGCCTTTTTATTCTGCTCCAGTTCCCATCTCCGTCGCTGTTCTCCTCTGGGTTTTCCGGGGTTCTTTCAGCCCTGTGTCTCCTTCCACCTTCTCTTCACGTCAGTCACCACTTTCCTGGTATCTGTCAGGTTCTTTTCCTGTAGCTTTTTATCATTTCATTTTTGAGCTCTCGCTCTCTCTCTTTTTAAATTTAATAACCTTCACTAGGGAGCGGATTCGTTAAGCTTTTAGTGCGATTCGGGGTGAAGTTTATTATTTGATTTCCTTTACTGGTTTGTGGGTGACCTCTTTGGCCTTACTCTCATGCTCTTTTGTGGTAGTTTTACACCTTTGCCAGTGGTCGGGTTCACGGGGCTCTCCCTGGGGCTGCTGGGCACATGGGGCTGCCAAGGGACATGGGACAGGGCTCCAAGCCAGGAGGTTAGCACTGCATGAGGAGGAACCTTGATGCACCACTGTCATGACCCTGTCTGACAACTGAGCTTCAGAAGTCAGGGCTAGGACAGGAAATTACGGTGCAGTTTGATAGGGATAGAAAGTAGCTAATGTTTTTGTTCCATTTTCCTCTGCTTTCCCAGTATGTCTTAAAGTATAGGAAAACATGTTTGGTCTCTGTGTACTTGCACCTACAGTTTGTGTGTGTGTGTGTGTGTGTGTGTGTGCGCGCGCGTGCGCACATGGGCACACACATTTCAGTGTGTAGAAGCAGGACAGAGAAAGCCATGGAACTCTGCCCATATCTGGTTGGTGATTACCTCTTTAGGTTAGAAAGAAGCAGAGAGACTCTCATTGTGGTGGAAGGAGGCTAAGGTGACAGCACACAGACCTTTGCCCCACCTCACAGTTCGTATCTTAGTGGTGTCAACACCTAAGGTGGGCACACTGAGCTTTGCAGTATTGGAAGCACCATACAGCAACTGCAATATCTCAAGTATTTGAACAGCCATAGTGCTCAAAAGTGTGGCTAGAAGTGACTACAGAGAAAATAGATGGCCTTATTTATTTGTGACTTAAGTAATGATAAAATGACTACATATTTGATTTTTAAGGAATAATCTATTTGAATGTACAGATTTAACAGTACCACTGCTCTTGCTGGGCATGGTGGCACACATCTGTGATCCCAGTGACTTGAGAGGCTGAGGCAGGAGGATCATGGTTCAAAGCTAGTCTCAGCAACTTAGCCAGGCCCTAAGCAACTTAGTAAGACCCTGTCTCAAAGTAAAAAATTCACTGTAGATGTGGCTCAGTGGTTAAAACACCCCTGGGTTCAATCCCCAGTACGGAAAAAAAAAACAAAACAAAACGTGAAAGTACCACTGTCCTTGATTATGACACGTTTTATGCAGTAAGCATAGAACTGATTGTTCCAACTCAATTTTTTTCATTAGGTTTCACAAGTAAGCTGAAACAAAAATATCTTTTCAAATACAATAGCTGTTTAAACTTAATAAATATCCTAAGAATCAAATTATAGTTAACTAATTTTATCTGAGAATGCATTGATTGCAAACCACTGTGTGACTTAGCATCACAAAAATAAAAATGTAGTCTTTTCCTTTCAGAGCTAATAATTTATTAGGAGTGGCATCTAAAAATAAGTTGGATAAGGTATAGGTAAAGTTAATGAGAAATTAGTTCTAATTAAGGAATCGGAGAAGAGTTTGGTTGGGGATATACGGGTGGGGGAGGCAGGTATTTTAAAGTAGACTTAGGGAGAAAGTTCTCTTAAATGGCATTTAAGTTGGGGATGTGGGCAGAGCTAGAATGGCCAGAGAACGGGACTTGAGGTCAACGGCATGGGAGACATCTTGATAAGCAGACTCAGAATTTTTGGACCTTAAAGGATAGTTGTGCTCATTGAGATCAGGTTGCAAAGGAAGAAACCGAAAACAAGATAAATGAGTTGATTCCATTAGTGTCCCACAGTTAGTGGAGACTATGGTAGAATTCCAACCATGGAGTCTTGAGTGTCAGAGCATTTCACTCTGCGACTCTCTCCAGGAGACTAAGGTCAAACTGAAGATGGCCTTGCACGCAGGGAAAGAATATGGAAAGGACCTGGGAAGAGTTGAGCTATAATTTGGGTGTATTGGAAGAAAGAAGGCAGAAGCAAGGAGATGAGTCAGGCAAAATCTGGATGATCGTGAGCAAATTCCAGCTCAATTTCACTTTGACATCTCAGAATGTCCTGGGTAGCTGGAGTCTTTGCTGGAATGCTACTCCACCCTTCTCATTTAAGGAACCGGAGTATCTTCTTTCTCTACATTTGCTGTGTGTGTGGGCCTTTATCAGGAATAAGATTAGGACCTGCGTGTCTATCGGGAAGGTCCTGCGTGGCCATCATGGGTTGCTCTGGACATGTCACATCTATTGCCTCTACTCTTTGAACCTTTGTCTGAATGACCACTACTCCCAAGGTCACCTTGGAATGGAAATAATAATCTAAAGCAAATGAGTACTTAATTCAGACAATAAAATCAACACACATAATTTACTAATCAGATCGAAACTCATTGCTACAGGCTTCATTCAATATCAGCACTAAGACAGTCTTTCATATTTTATCACTTTTTTCTCCCCCATCAAGAGCTGAATGCATTTCAAGTTCATCTTTTGTCTCGGCAATCAATTCTGAAGAAAACATGCTGTCAAGCCTACAGTGCGAAGGAAATAAAAAAGAAGAATATCAATAAGCTTCCTGCTGCTTTGTCCTTTACAAATGGTCAGATTTATGCCTCGCATGCCTCTCCCTATTTTGTGACGTTGAGCGGTCAGACTGGAGAGGGGAGGAGAGCTCATGAACCAGCCACTTTAAGATCTTGGCATTTTCCTCTGGGACTAGTTAATTGGCTTTTGGGTTTTCTCATTTAAATTAAAGGTAGATTAGAACAAAGAAGGAAGAGTACACTCAGTGGTACTTTATTTCTGATTTTATTGTTGCTTTAGTCTTGCTTGGTGCTGTTGACTGCAGGTTAACGGTGAGAAAGCAGGGCGCACAATTGAGATGAGAGAGTGACTATGAGAAGTGTAATTATTTCATAATTGGGCTTTTACAGCCACTCTAATTATTGTGTATCACAATGGTTATCATTCCAAAAGAGCAAAAATAATGCCCATAGCCAAGGCCTTCTGATTAAATGCTTATATAATTTTCTACCGTGTGGATTCCAGCCACTGTGTATGTTGCAATAATTAAAATAACTTTGCATCACAATCAAACAATTACCTTGGAGAACTCATGCATGCTCATAATGCACTTGATTTTTGCCTGCTCTAAGTAAAAGCTTTTCAAGTGCTTTGAAGCCCAGGAATTGACTCTTACTGAGAGATCAAAATTTGAGGTTTCAGAGAGCGTATGTTTTGGTCGTCACCTAATCTGAAAGTAAATGGAATTCTTTTGAATTTCAAAGTTTGATAAGCCTAAAAAAATGAACTCTACTTTGTGATTGATTTCCCAGTAAATTGAATAAAATAAAATAGATTATTGTGACTGTATTCTTTTCATTCAGACAGTTTAAGGCATTCAGTATGCAAATGAAATGGTTCCAGAGCAGCTGCTTGTGTGGGGGATCAATCATTGAGGAAAGTTATGGAAATGTGCATAAGAATAAATTGGAAGAGTTCAAGAAAATGTCATCTTTAAAGACTAGAAAATCAAATACTCCTTTCACAAGTATTCCTATTGCTAAGAAAGTCATACACTACTCTAAGAATATAGGTTCTGAGTAGGAAGAACAATGAAAGCCACATGATTATCTCTCTATTTCTCTGTTAATGTCCACCCTCTGCTTAAAATCTATGTCACCTTGAATAAGTAGTTTAATTTAAAACTGGGCATGGTACCTGCTCGTATTTCCAACAACTCAGTAGGTTGAGGCAGGAGGATCCCAAGTTCAAAGCCAACATGGACAGCTTAGCCAGACACTGTTTCAAAATAAAATACAAAGGACTGGGGATGGGCATGGTGGCACATACCTGTAATCCCAGTGGCTAGGGAAGCTGAGACAAGAGGATCACAAGTTCAAGGCTAGTTGCAGCAACTTAGGCTCTAAGCAACTTCGCAAGACCCTGTCTCCAAAATAAATAAATAAAAATGGCTGGGGGGGTGGCTGGAGCAGTTGTTCTGTGGTTATGGCACTTGCCTTGCATGCCCCATTCAATGCCCCATTCAAAAAAAAAAGAAAAAGAAGAAATTAAAAAGAAAGATTTAGTTTTCTAGTCTAAACCTGTCTTCATGCTTAACAGGGAACTGATACTGCTTCCGAATGGGAGTGACGCCCTGGGCAGTGGTTGGTTCACAGGAAGCTGCTCGACTTGCGTGAGAACATACATGTGCTGATGTTGGGCTCCGGGTGATGCTGAAGCTAGGGCTCTTTTGCTGCCCTCCACTTCAACGTTACTGTTCATTGTTCAGATACACCACTCTGGGGTTAGGTTGTAAGCATTGATTTTCTTTCCAACTTCTTCACTTGGGCTCAGGAAATTGGACTTTACAATTGTTTGGAAGCAAGAATAATTGCTTCTCTCTGTAGGAACTGGTGAACTGCGACCAGAGGGTCATATCTGTCCTGAGTCGGTTGAGGGATTACAAACAAAACCAAGCAAAGAATGATCCAACAGACTACACAGATCTGCAAACCCACAAACGTGTACTCTCTGGCCCTTTACAAAGTTTGCTGGCCCTGCTCTTGGCTGATATAACTTAGGTGACCCTTAAATGGAAAATACCAACCAATTTATCTTTATCCTTTATGGTGTCAAGTCCCTATTCAAAAGCACCTCTCTCTCCTCCCACCTGCGGATATTTGCAATCTGGCTTGCTTTGGGACACAGGTAGATGCTCTATCACTAGGGCAGCTCCCTGAATAGCAGGTGTCCCGACTTGGACTCTTTACCTGCAGTGCCTATTGGATTCATCCATCAACTTCTTTATTTTTTTTAAATTATTTTTTTAAAGAGAGGAACAGGGAGAGAGAGAAAGAGATACTCAATTCTTATCTAGTTTTTCATGTGGTTTTTTTTGCTCCAACACGTCGCTGTGTCCATGGTGCTGTATCCACGTTCCTGTGCATGCCAGGCAAGTGCCCTAACCGCTGAGCCACTGCTCCAGCCCCCAAATACTTTTTTTAAACTATATTTTTATTAGTGCATTATAGTTTTACATAACGTTGGGATTAGTTGTCACATATTCCTAGATGCTCACAATTCAGCGATAGAAGTTGTTCAGTATCTCCCCCACTCATCCCTCTACCTCCCTCCTCCCATCTTCTTGCCTTTCTTCTGGATTCTGCTCATCATTTGCTCCCATCAGTTGCTGGAGAGGCTGCTTGGCTGAGGACACAAAATGTGCATGACCTCAGGTGGAGTCATTCTGACTGGGGCTCCCTCGTTCCCCCAACGTTTGTGCTTAGCCGGAGATGCCAATTTCTCTCAGCTCTGGTTTCCATGCTAGCTTGCCATACAATGTAGTCTCTCCTTCCAGAATTGCATGACTTTTGGATGAGAAATCATAGTTAAAAGCACCTTACTTCCTTCATAGTGTGTAGGCTCTCAAAAATGCCAGCGGGGGCTGAGTCAGAAAAGGAGGAAGCGTTCCCAGATGTGGCTCCAGTGGACCAAGAAACCCTTGTGTCTATCATGCATGACTTGTAAGCAGTTGATTCCTTTTTAAATTAAGCTTCAACTTTACCATTTTTGTTATTAAATTTTTTTTGGTCAGAATATTTTGACATGCTAAATTTTATGACTCCTATGCAATTGTCCATATTCCATACTGGCAGAATCTTTACTCCAAATGCTAATTATTACCTAAATGGGCATTCTTATCAGGCATGGTGTTTTTAACCGAGAATTTGCTTTATGAAGGAAATATTTAGATGGATATGTCAGCAAAAATTTGTGGAAATATCATGCTTGATGCTGGGTTATTGAGCATCTCCTAAAAAATCTATTTCTTCCCAGTTTTTTTTGTTAAACATGGCTTCCTTTGGGATCATGCCCAAGAGCACTGTAGCAATAATTGTTGATGGCTTCCCAATGTCTATACTCTCTCCTTCTTTTTTAGGAACACAACACTTAGTTTTGCTTTGGCATGTTGGCACCAGGGGAAACTCTGTTCTCTGCTTCCCCAGAAGCGGAGAGTCACACACAGCTGTATGACTAAGTTGTAACCACTATGAAGGATGCCTGGGCCTGGGGGCTGCGGTGACCTCCTGTAAGAAGGACTGCAGTCTCCTTTTCTTATTCCACATTGCTGTGTAGAGAGAAGATATAGTCGGCAGTGCTTTGGCAGCCGTAGGAGGACTGAAGATGTCATTCTTATTGTAGAGAAGGGAAGTCAGAAAACTTCAAGGGACTAGGTTTTCCGGTGTCTATTTATTTATTTACTTTATTTTTCTAGTACTAGGGATTGAACCCAGGGCCTCACACATGTTAAGCAAGTGCTTCACCACTGAGCAATCTGAGGTTTTGAGAAGGTTTTTACAAACCTGTGCTGTTTCCCTCAGGTTTACTTTATGTGAGATGGAGATTAATTTATATTCTTTGGTTAGTATTATTTGTTATTTCTTTGCTATAGATTGAAGAACCCAATCCTGATTCTACTTGCATAGACAGCATCAAATTAAACTCAGTAAAAGAGAAACATTGCTTTATTAAAAATGTATTTAACATGGAAGCATATTGATTCTGTGGCAAGGATTATAAAAATGTACTTCAATTTTCATGTCGGGATAGTCTTCAAAAGTATCTGGAATAACACTAAGGAAATTGTTTTGTCTGTGCAATAGAATACCAAAACTAGGATATCAAAAGTTAGCAATGGACCAGCCTGACATTCCAATGGCCTCTCTGGTGTTGGGCAGGGCTGATGCCAATCAGATGTACTATATCTATGAATCAAAGGTAAACATTATCCATATACCCTTCTTCAGCACAAAACAACTTTATCATCAAAAAAGCAAAGAAATTCTACTGAAAATGTGTGGATTGTATTCTTTTGAAAGAAAGTTATGTTTTCTATACTATTTGCATCTTGTTCCTTCATTTACAACAGCATTTGGCAGGATAATACTAATTCAATAATTGCTTCCCATGAATAAAACTGCCATTTAGAGACAGGATACGTCTTAGAAGCCAAGTTACCCAGCGTAGTGATGCATCTGCAGATGAAACCCCTTCCCTGACCATATCATAATTCTAAATTTTAGTTATCTTTGAATTTTCACAACCTGGCTGGGTGGAAAGATGGGAGATCCATACATAAAATAAGAAAAATAAATGGTAGAATAATGCCCACCACCCTTTCCCCATATTTTGTAAAGAATAATGACTTCCAAGCTGTATAAATACTAAAGTGACCAATTATCTTACAATTATCTCAGTGTATAATCATCAGTCTCATGAAAATAGTTAGCAAGTCTTTAAATATCAGGAAACGAAAGTACTGAAAGCTTAAATGTCACATGAACACATTTAGGAGCAAGGATTTGCATTTCTTCATTTCCAAGCTGGCACTCACGTAGATAGGCTCCAAGGAGTTTTAGAAATGATGAATTATTGATGGATGTCATGCTGTTGTTGACTCTTCTGAGCAAGAGATTTAAAATTCAATCCTAGTGTGTACAGAAGCTTTGGAATTAATTGTGGACATCTGTCAATTTCTCTGCTCTGTCCTTTGCTGAAGGAGATTATCACTAAACCTATCAGGACATTGCTGTCACATTCTGCCCCCAACCGGGTTCCACCGCACACTTATCAGAGCAGAACTCTCATATATCCAGACCGGAGGCTGAAGATGACATGGATAAAATAACAGGCAGAGAAATAGCAAGGGAGGTTTCAGTGGTGCAACTGCTCCTGACCCTTTGACTTGCCTAGTTCACTGGTAGAAGCCCTGTGCTTGCAGCTACAGTCCTAAAGACTGCAGATGCTGGCAAAGATCAAATGCATCCCATTTGATCCAACACCATGCATAAGAAAATGATTTACAAACCCCAGAAAATGGAAAGAGAGGAGATACGAATGAAAGTACATCGTGATGCAGTATTCCAAGTAGTTGTTTTGGGTAAAGCACTTAGTAGGTAATTTTATGAAGAGCCTGAGGATCTGGGCAATTCCTCCATGCTTCTTTCCACTGGGAAAACCATCTAATGTAAAGCTACAGGATGGATGGAGTCCAGTGAGGTCATAGCTAAGATCAGGGTGGGACTGAAGGCCATGTTGGGAGCTCTGGTTCTTCACAGCACCCTGTCCTCCCACAGAGCGTCACCATGGCTTTCAGCAATGTCTCGAATCCTCGATTTCGTTGTCACCGTTTCTGTGTCCCAGGTCACATATTTTTCTTTCTCGCGAGGAATAAAGCTGGACGAGCTGCCTTGTTATCAGGGGGCCAGTGCCATTGGCCATTTGCTTCTGTGTGCAGTGGGCGTTACGTGAAGAGGGTGGGTGCTGTTGATTAGAAACAACCAGATAAAATGAACTGCATGCCATTCGGGAAGCCTGCTAGCACCCAACACCACAGAGGGAGGTAGAAACCCTGGGCAGAGTTCGCAGAAAAGGGAAGTCCAGGTACGACAGTTCCACACGTGCAGCCAGTGGGTAAGACATCACAAAACACCATTGTGAGTGACCCCAGCAGCAAAGCGACTGTGCCGTAGGGAGGGTACTATCAGGAGGAGCTGTGCCAGAGCACACCTGTGGTCCCTGCAGCGATGGCGTCTTCTGCACCCCAGGCAATGGTCAGAGGCAGATGAAGCCGGATTCCCTGATGGAGTTTCAGGGAGTGGAATTGGTTAGTGCCTTCTGGAAAGTTGGAAAATGCTCACAGAGAGCAGAGGGCATCTTGGCCTGTTTTCTCCACTGTAGATGAACACCTCTAACTGAGCAATCTATAGAGAATAAAGCCACTTTGGCTCTTGGTCCTGGAGGCTGAGCACTGGAGACAGGGTAGCCGCATCTGGGGAGGTCCTTCCTTCAGCAACCAGGGTGAGGCAGGGCATGGCGTGGTGGGGCAGGGCGGGCTTGCAAACTTGGTCACTCTTACCCTCTTCTAAGGCCATTCGGGTAATCATGACACCCACCCCGCCTTCATGGCCTGGTGCACATCTAATTACCACCTCCAAGTGCCATCAACACATGACCTTGGGATTACATTTCCAACACATGGGTTCAGGGTGCACACCCAAGCCAGAAGAGAATTCAGAAAGGAATTAGGTGGCCATGTAGCCTTCTTGGCCTACAGAAGTCCTCTCCCCAGCGGCCTCAGGGAAGCAGAGCAGGCGAACCTCAGACACAGGCAGGGGAAGCTAGTGAAAGGCTGGGGGTGTCTGGATGGAGAAGTCCTGGCCGGAGGCTGGGGAGCTGGAAGATGAACACGGAGGTATCCAGAGCCCCCTGCATGCAGTAAGCCCTCGCCCAGGCCAAAGCCTTGAGGTTCACAGGGGAAAGTGGCTTTCTGTCATTCCTACAGCTGGTGGCTTGGCTGATGTAGCTTCCTTCAGTTAAGGGCTGTCACATGCAGACGGGCGGCCACAGTGGTAGCACCGCTTTGGAGAGCGCCTGGAGTTCAGGGAAGCCCTGGACTTAACAGCACTCAATGCCTGCGTATCCTGAACACAGTGGTGGCTGTCATCAGGTATGAATCACTCTTGGTCTTTGAACTCAGGTATATGGAAACAGAACACTCTTTATTTCCTATAGTTCCACGTGCTTTCTGGTTTAAATTACACTTTCCGACTGACGGGCAGTGGTAACAATGTCCTCGGGGCTGCAAGGACCCCATGAGTCCACACAGTTGAGCTCTGCAAATAAGAGCTTAGGAGAGTGGCTCAGGGACTCCGTCAGCCTGGTCATCTGTGGACCTCTGCACCCCATCTTTGTTACCTACCCCATCCTTGGTTACCCCACCTTCAGGTCCTGCAGTTCCCCGTTTCTGAGCTACTCTTGGGGCCTTGCCTGTCTTTGCAGAAGCGGCCTCTGGTCTCCTGTGTCCTCTGCCATTCATAGCCCTGAGTCTCTAAGTCCTGTTGTTTCCTTTGGGCCTAGGGCACCTCTGGAGCTGTGGAGGAGCCGTTAACCTCTTGTGTGTCACCTCCTTTCTGCTGCCACACCTGCCACCGTTGAAACTGCTCATGTAAAAATTCACCCATATTATTAGCCTGTGGGGATGAAAGGAGAAAGATACGGAGGGGGGAATAGGAGGGACATCAAGGCAGCTGGAGGGAGGGAGTAGGGGCGTATCAACCCAGTGGGGAACCTTTGATTTCCATGAGAAGCCCAACTAAAACAGGGGTAAAATAAGGGGAAACATGGGATGGGGGTAACTCAAAGTGGGGAGACCATGGAATGGCATCAGCCTTGGCTTGCTCTGTCGTTATGCATATGTTCATGATTGTATGGCAACGATTTTATTGAGCAAATAAAAAATACAGAAAATAGGAAAGAAAAAGAGATAACTGCTAATTCTCTTTTAAGTTGTTCTAAGGGGTGAATAAAATCTGCTGGGTGAGTTTTAGCTGTGCTCCAGGTACAAAAGAGACAGAAGTTAGCAAACTGCTTAAAACTGGGATGGGAGGACTACAGGAAGAAAAGCCCTAAGCTAACATCAAACCTTGTTTAGCTGTGGATTTAAATCTTGCATGCCACACACCCCAATCAGAAGCATGGTTTACATCAGTCTAAATTATGATTAGTTAAGCAGCACTGGGCTGAGAGCCTGAAGCTGACTTCCCTTTCAGATGCAATAATACAGGTACCAGAACAGACATGGGCAGGTGCTTCTGATCATAACCAGAGTGGCTTTAAAACCCTTGTCCTGCAAAACACTTGAGATCTGAAAGAGAAGAAAGGGCGCTCTTCGTACAGTTCCTGCGGGGCTTACTGCTTTTCGCTCGATTTAGGGGCTCGGATGGTAACGAATTTAAACTATGGACCTATGTTTTTAAAGGAGCTAGAGCTCCTTTAATTCATTTGATTTTAATTACCTTTCCTTTATTTATGTGGCAATCAAAACATCGAAACCATCTTTTTTTTTTTTTTTTTTTTTTTTTTTGCTTATGTCTTGGATTTCAATGTGTTAGCGGGGTGATTTGATATTTGTGATTTTTTTCTTTGTATTAGCAGGTTTCATTTTAAAGTGACAAAGTAAAGATGCCATTCCTGCTCACATAGAACACACCAGAGAGGGACTACATTCATTTCCTTTTCAATTCAATCTTTTTTCTTGGCATAGCTTTTTTAGCAAAAGCTCTCCTCCAGTTAAGAAACCCATAACCTCACAAAAGATTTCAATGTGAACATTTAGAAATGCAAAGACACAGGTTGCCAACATTATTTACAATAAACTATTAGAAATAAGTTAAGTAGGATGGAGCAGTAGCTCGGTGGTTGCAGTGCTTGCAGGGCAGCCACGAGGACGTGGGTTCGAACCCCAGCACCACATACACAATGAAGTGTAGGAGAAACAAATGCCAGATGAAACACTAAATAAAATTGATTCTCTCTTTCTCTCTCTCACTGTCCCTCTGTCTTCAAAAAACAATAATTTAAGTGTCCATCAGTTGAAGAACAAATCAAATGTCATATGTAAATCATAAAATATAATAAAAAGTACTCATAATTAATGACACATAGATGTCATCAAAGATACATCTCAGTAGCATAACTTTGAGTTATAAATTTAAAAAATGAGATAAAACACACTACCATCTACATAAATTAAAAATATTGCATTATTCATTGGTTGTATCTGACCACAGGTACATGTGCACATGTGTACACATGGCTGTGTATATGTGTGTCTACGTGCATGTATGTGTATATGTAAACTCTATGCATACATATATGTATATTTAAAAGGACTCATTAAATTCATAAGAAGGTTCACTGGTAGGGAAGAAGGGTAGAAATTGGATTAGACAGGTAAGTGGGGCTTAGGGAAAAATAATGAAATAACATTACATTAAATAGGGGCAGTATAAAGGCTCCCTCAGGGCTTGGTGCTAACGTCCCTTTCTTTCCTCAGCAAGACTGGCTGGCCTCCTGGCCTTCTTATCTAGTGTTTATCATCATCTTCCACATTGAAGTGATAGGATGACCAGTTAGAATCTTCCGAAACCCAGTGCCCCCCAAACAGCATGCAACTCAATGGAGGGACCTGTGGAGGCAGGGATTGTCAAGGAATAATGAGACACCAAAAAGAGGAAGAAGGAGCAAGGCAGGCAGCGGTGTCACTGGAGCCTTGGAAGAATGGCCACCCAGAGGAGGTCCTGCAGGGTCCCTGGTGGAGAGAAGTGGGAAGGAAGCTGCTCCACTCTCCATGTGCAAAGCCCTTGGCTTCCTCAGGGCCCAGAGCCAGACTGAGCCTGGATGGGGAGGGGTAGGCGGTGTTTCATGCGGACTGGGTTAAGAGAAACCCAGACAGTCGGTAAGTCATTATTTCCGAATGTTTCTGTGTGGGTGTTTCTAACAGAGATGAGCATTTGAATCAGTAGACTGAATAAAGAATATTGCCCCCTTCACGTGGGTGGGCACCAACCTATGCCCCGGGGTCCTCCTAGACAGAGGAACAGCGAATCTGCTCTCTTCTGGACCCTGGATGTTCACCTTCTCCAGATCTTGGCCATCAGAGATGCAGGTTCTCAGGCCTCTGGGCTTGGGGACTTAGCCAGTGTCTTGTTCTATTCCTGGTTCTTAGGCCTCTGGGCTTGGGGACTTAGCCAGTGTCTTGTCCACTTCCTGGTTCTCAGGCCTCTGGGCTTGGGGACTTAGCCAGTGTCTTGTCCACTTCCTGGTTCTCAGGCCTCTCACCTGGATGAGACCACTTGCTTTCCTGGTTCTCAGTACTTTCAGGCCTTCAGGCTCAGGCTGTGATGCCAGCAGCTTTCAGAAACACGTTGTGGGACTTGGCCTTTATAATCTCACCAGCAGAATCCCATAATAAACCCCCTCTTACATATCTATTACATACTATTAGGACTAGTTCCTGGAGAGCTCTAATTGATACAAGGAGCAAACAGAATACATCATATGTAAATATATTTTATATGAAAAATAAATTTATAATAAAATGCATTGTTCATTATTTATTCTTTATCTGTCTTTCCCTGATTGAATATAATTCCAAGAAGGCAGGATCCATGTTTTATTCACCAAAGTCTCCCAAGTGCCTAAGAGTGCCAGATAATCATTAAGTGCTTAGTGAGGAGCGTGCTACTAATTATGGTTTATGATCAATATTATTTCAAACTGAGATGTTAAAAAAAAACCTGGTTAATTTTGGGTCAATTAGGGCATAAGAATATCCTGTGACATTAGAAAATAATCATTTTTATGCTCATGAAGAGAATTTTCTGGACTGAATCAACTAAGTTTTATTTTTTCTGGTCAGTACAGTGCAAATAAAATTAATCAATTATCTTAAGACTCCAGATTAATCCATCAGCACCTACATCTTCCTATCACATCTGTACGATTGGCTGAACTTGCCGCACTTCCAGACCTGCTTTTCTGAAATGCACCCTTAAGTAGTAAGTAAAGGAGTCGCCAGAGAAAGCCCCAGCTGGGAGTCAAGAGACACCCAGGATAAATCCAGAGGGTTCTCTGCTGCTCTGGGACAGGAGCACGGAGATTCAGAAAAACGTTCCGAGTCCCTCCTGTGCATCTGGGGCTGGCTGACCCTCAGGTGTCGTCCTTTATCAATGAGTCAGCAAGCATCTCCAGGAAATTTCCACCTTCGGAGGAAGTGCGCCCATCAAGAATCATTTTAGGGTATGGCCTCTTTGAAAGATGCTTCCGATAGGAATGAACATTCTAATCTGCTTTTTCATTACTATTCTAAATGCGCAAACCTCAAGAAAACCAATGTTCTCCTTGAATCGCAGATTTACCTAGATATTGATAGCAGGATGGAGCTCTTTTCACAGCTCTAAAATAAAATTAAAATTAAAAAAAAATTAAAAATGATAATATGGGAACTGAGTGACTGTCATTTTTATCTATTAAGGATAGTTAAGAACATAGAATTTAACATAAAATATTCTAAAGTCTTAAACACTACAAATTTTGTTCTACTCTTCAACATTTTTTCTTTTTAGTTTCTTTCCTTAATTATATCTTCCCTCCCCCATCCCCTCAGCCCTGGGGATCAAACCCAGGGACTCATGCAGACAAGGGCTGCTGAGCTCCATCCTCAGCTCCTTAATTATATCTTCTTGAGTCAGAATTAATTTAAAAGTAAAACACTGCATCATATTTTTACTTAAATTGTTAAAAAAAACACTGCGAAGTTCTTCAGAATTTTCAAGAATTTGTGGAGTATGCTTCTCTCTTTTGGACAGTAGGAAGCTTATAAGACGTTGGAACTTTTTGTTTCACGCCTTAATAAATGCAAATGTAAGGCCCCAAACTGTGGAGTGTGTCTAGTTACGTCTACCTCTGGTCTGGAAATCTCGTAAGCAGTAAAGAAATTTGCATGGTTTCATGGGCTGCATCTGAACAATTCTTGGAGTTGCCTTAGGCAATGACTATAGATCTTTCAAGGAAACCGCCAACTTGTTCCTTGAGGGCATGGAAACAGGATTGCTGTCTGTGGCGGTTTTATTTTTTTATTTTTTGAATTGGAAAGCTATCTTATTTTTTTTTCCACATTTATTAGAAGTATATTGCGATACAGGATACAGATGAGGGGGAAACATTGTCAAAACTGTAGCAATCAATGTGTATAAACTTTGATAACCAGGGATAATGCTAACACATAGATAAGCTACTATGGGTTTCATCTATTGCAGTTTCCCCCAGAAGAACTCATGTGTTAAATGGGTATCTAGTGTAGGAATAACATCGGCTTCTGGAATGGTTCCCCCATCTTCCCCATCACCAGACTCCGGTGGCAGTTTTAAAAAATGGACTTTTAATCCTTTGAAGCTCCTTCCTTTGAGAGATGAAGATGCTCTGTGAGGGCTGTGCTAGTAAAGTACACGGTGACAGTGACAGGTTTTGGCCCCAGGTCTCAAGGCTACTTGGGAGTGGCTAGTGACTCTTGGACAGTGGCTCTTCACCTCAAGACAGGGTGCTTTTGAGGAAGCCAAGCATCACAGGTTCTAGCTGTCAACCCCAGCTGGCCCCACCCAGAGCCAGCATCAACACCCAGATCCAGGAGTGGACTCAGCTCTGGGCGATCGTAGGTCCACTAAAACCAACCGCTCAGCCACCCCTGCGGGCCATGCACGCAGCACATGAAAACCACCAGGGGCTTTGGTCTGCAGATTCCCGGTGGCTTTGGAAATCTGTCTAGCCTGTCTTACCCTTGTGGATACTGGGTTTCCCTGGGTGAGAAAAGCCCCACTCTGTGTCTCTCAGTGAAAAAGCTGGGAATTTCTTTTTAGATTATCAAAGTTTAGGAGACGCCTGCGGAAATACTTTGTGAATTAATTTACTTAAGATCAAATGATGGAAGACTGAAGTGCTTCTGGAGCACCGAGCAGGTCTCAGGGGAGTCTAAGGGACGTTGTTAGGGTCTAAGGTTCCAGCCATCCTATTAGCACTGTGAAGAGAGAAGCCTCCAGTCATTCATCAGCTTCCCCCACCATGTCATGGCCTGTTGGAACCTTGTTGGGTCAGGCTGACGGCTACTTGGGAAGCTTTCTGTGTTTCCTTCAAGTGCCACCACCACGCTGTCCCCACCTTCCCACCCTGCGTGTGAGAAACACATGCTGGGTTCCAAGGCACGGAGGCTGGTCAGCCAGGTGAGCTCCCGGCCGGATGCCCAAGCAGACAAGCCACCACCTTGAATCTGATAGAGACGGCACATTATCAGGAAGGGTCGCAGACACTAGAATACCCAGTGCATATTGGAATAAATGACTCATGGCTTAGCCATTTATCATTTCATTTGCTTCTGCACTTGTTGAGTTCTGGGACTTCCAGAAGCCAAGCAAATCAAAATGCCAGTCTCACTAATGGAAGCAGGTTAAAACACTGAGGTTTATTATTTATAAAAACCCGTTGTACACAGAATTCTGCAAAATGGAGGGGAACTAGCAAGCGTTTCAGTTCTCCACTAAGTACTTATTTTATTTGGAAGGAAAAGCTGAACATGTGACACTACACTTAATTATTTTTGCTCCTTGGTGTTCATATTTTCAGATTTTTGCAGTGTTACTTAATTGAAAATCATACTCATTTAAGTTACTTATGGACATAATTTGCATACTACATTCTTTTCTAAAAATTGTTGCTTTCTTTTTAAGAAAAATTGCAAAAATCATGTTGTAGAAAGAACAAACAGTAAGTACAAATATGCTTTCAACACAGAAGTTTTCTGATTCACTTACTACCACTCTCCACCCGTGAAATCTTTTCTAATTTGCTATATTCCTATTCCAACTTGCTGCCTGGGTAACTGTCCACCAAATTAGATCTTCCTTTCGGGAAAACTCCTAATTCATGAATAATTTCACATCACTCCTTTAACATTCCCTAAAAAATGACATTTAGCATCAATGTATTTTATTTTAAAATTTCTTACTTTGTGATGCATGAAAAGTGTCATCTCTGAGACTGGACATTGGTCTTATGTCCTTCCTAAGGTCACTGTCAACTGAGTACACTGTTCAGATTTGCTCTGTGGTAAATGTGAAAATATTTTAAAACATAAATTGTGCTTTTGTGTTTATTAAATTGCCTAAGTAATCTGTTTCAGAGAAATGGTACTGCATTTTACATATGATAAATCAGGACCTTAAAACCTTAAGCCAGGGGCTGGAGTGGTGGCTTGGCGGTTATGGCCTTTGCCTGGCATGTGCAAGCACATGGGTTCAAACCCCAGCACCCACGTCTACAACTAAGTGTAGAAAGCCATGTGAAAAACTCAATAAAAATTGATTCTCTCTGTCCCTTTCTCTCTCACTGTCCTTCTCTCTTTAAAATAAATAAATAAAAAAATAAGTAAATAAATAAATAAAACCTTAAGCCAGACTTCCACGTACATGCATCTAAAGCCCAAATGTTGGGGACACAGGACTTTGGTGTTTTCTCAAGTCTGCCTAGCCGGCCGACACGATTAAGTGGAAGGTACCGTTAGAGAATTCAGATAAATAGCTTTGCTCCCATTCTGTCTGTTATAATTAAACACAGAGTATTATTTATTCACAGAGTAAAATCTCTCCCCTAGTGAACTGTTTTCCCAAAGAGATCGGAGACAAACTGAGGGAAAACCTGGACTTGTATCTTGCCGCAGCGAGCTTCTGCTGGAATCTAACCCACAGGTGTGTATTTCAAGACTTCCCACAGGTGATGTAAAAAGTGAGAGAACGTTACAAGAGTGATGCATCTGTCACGACTTGCTGTGATGTGCCCAATTGTGTCAGCCCCATTGCTAGTGAAGGGCGAGTGCCATCTTGCAGGGCTGCAGTGCTTTGAGCTAGTCTGTTCAGCATGAGTTCATTAAGTACTTATTACGCAGGCACTGGGGTACAGAAGAGAGCAAGTCCGACCTCGTCTCAGTAGAGAAGCAGATCACCGAACTCAGTCATAGGGATAGTGAGAAATTATGACTCTAAATAAACGGAATCAGTAAATAGGGTGAAGAAGTAGAGCTGGGGCTTGCAGGAGGCTGTTCAGGAGGCTTCTTGAGGGTGACAGAAGAGGGGTGTGCAGAGGAGAAGAAACCCCAGGACACAGGGGAGCAATGGGGAGCACCAGGCAGCACAGGTCTGGGTCGGGTACTAGAGTCATGAGGCCCCCTGATGTCACAGTACCCCATGGTCCTCATAGCGCCCACTTGCCTCTTTGGACACACACAGTTTTCCCTCTATTTTCCAGAAGCCCTTTTCTTTACCAAGCACCACATTTTCTGACAGTGATTCTATAACTCACTTTAGCACCATTGCTTTCTTGATCAACCCTGATGTGCTCACTGCAAGTGCCTTCTTGCTGGTTGGCTCAGGGGTAAATCTGGTCTCTGAGCATCCACTTTCCCTAAGAGAAAAAAGAAAAAAAGAATCACAGAGGAAACTGATTTCAGGACAGTCTGGTCAGTGTTGAAGAGGAACTAATCAGGTTGGGACTTGAAAGATTATTCTAATCAGATCCAACTAGAATGTCACAAGAAGACCTCCCAGGTTATCAATGCAGGGCATGTGTCAAAGGCATTTAGATTAAGTTTAATAATACAGATTAAATCATCAGGAATCTGTTTCTAGTTATATGTATGTGCATGATGGGAAATCAATGTGTGGAATTAATAGACAAGCCAAATTGTCTACTGAGAAGCCTGTTTATTGTTCACCCACAGCATTGATCTGTTCAGGAATCTCTTGTTCTCTCTCCCTGGAGTTGGAAAGTAGTCTTCTCTTTCAGGAAACCTCACTGACGAGCAGGCTGGGCCAAGCACCCCATATCGGGGCTCTCATGGCTGTCTGAGTCAGCCAGATCTGAGCAAGAGCAGGCTGTCAGCACCTCAGAGACAGGCCAGGGCCTCGTCCCTCACTGCGTGCCCACATTCCTGACACCCAGCAGGTGCCCACAAGGTGCTGAGTTAAAATGAACTGAAGTCACTAAACTGCCCACCATGTCTGTGCTCTGAATGTAACTTACATTCACCCCAGCTTCCAGAAGGAAACTTGAGGGGATCCTTTTAACACCCAGGTGTAGGGAGGACCTAAGTGTAGCTGAAAATCCAGAAATTGCAAAAATAAAACATTGGTCAATCTGACAATATGTGCATGGGCCCCCCACAAACTAACCTACACATTATAATAAAACATCATATGCAAAAGAAAGCTACACATTAAAACCCTGGGGGAAATATTAGAATCTTATACTCCAGACTAATTTCCCTAGTTTATGAGGAGTTCTAGATAGTGAGAAGAAACAGCCCAACACACACACCAGAAAATAGCAGAGGACATAGACAGATAGTTCACCAGACATACCAATAGAATGGTCCTTAACTTATGAAGCGATGTTCCAGAAAGAGCACCCACTTATTAGGAAAGAAATATAAATTCCAACTGGAATCTCAAATCTGCATATGAGACAGTCAAAAGTCCAAATGCTTGAGGGCAAACAGTCTCATTGGTTGAGGTTTGAGGGCATACTCTCTCATTGGTTGAGGGCAAAGTTTTTTTCACATGGCACTGGTAGACATAAAAGTGGTGTAGCCCCTGTGGAAGAATGATGGACAATGTCTATTGGATTTGTAGTTGAACATATCTTTCACCTGCTCATCCTCTTATTAACAGGTATAGCGACGTGTGTGAAATTGCGTGTATGAAATTATGTATGCACAAGGTTGCTTATTGTGATGCTAAGTTTACTACTAAAAGATAATAGCAAAAATTTTTAAAGTAAAAATAATAAAGCCTAATTGACTTTCAATAGAACACTACTTAAATAAATCATGCCCTATCACACAATGGAATTTTGTGCAATTATACGAAAGAACAGGAGACCAATACAGGATTTCCAGGATAGACTGCTAATAACCGGAAGAGCAAACTGTGCCTGGTCATACAGCGTGTAAGAGACAGAAGGACCAGATATTTGCATTTACTTGTGTTAAAGCATCACGGAAACACAAACAGATGTCTAATAAAATCACCTAGAATAGGCAGGGGAAAGCTTGTAGAGAAAGGGAAGGAGCAGGGCAAGACTCCTCTGCATATGTTTCATTGTCTGACTTGTGAATTAGTAAATGCAACTACTAAAATTACTTACTAAAAAAGGCTGGAGCGGTGGCTTGGTGAGTATGGCACTTGCAGAGCTTGCCTGGCATGCACGAAGATGCGGATTCAAACCCCAGCACCATGTACCCAACGAAGTGTCAGAGCAGCAAAAGTCACATGAAAAACTAAATAGAATTGATTCTCTTTCTCTCTGTCTCTCTCTTTCTCACTGTCCCACTCTTTTTTTCCTTTAATTACTTGTTAAAGAAAGAACCACCCTCCCCCCAAACAACAGAGTTGTGTAGATCAGCTACATGCGTGAAACTATTTATTTTCATGCAGGTGAGGTCTGAGTTTGCAGAGAAGAAAGCCTGATAAAGTGGGGAGGGCATGATTTTAGCACCAGAGAGGTCTGTCTCGATTTAAAGCTCCCCATGGAATTAGGGGTTTGACCTCGGTTGCTTTTTTTCTTTGCTTTCCTCATTTATAAAATGAGCGAACAGCATCAGCCTTGTAAGGTCATTGTAAGGGTCAAATAAAGGAAATTGTTAAGGTTCCTACTGTGTCACCCGGAGCAGAGCTAACCCTCGAAGCCTCTGGAACTTGAGCCAGGCTACCTGCCCTCCAGAGCTTTCCCTGCACACACGCATGGTGGGTGAAAATCCTTACATCAGGCGTAGTCATTCTCTCCTCTGGTCATCAGAAATCTGGCCAATATCTCACGTTCTCTATGAAGACTTCTTTCCAAGGGAATGTTTCACTTATGGTTAATATTGCAAACTTCATGAATTTTATATTTTACACATTGATATCATCTCCTAAGAACCATAAGATTCTTTTTTTTTCTTTTCTGCATTATAAAACAATAAACAAGCACATCAAAATGATTAATATTTTCTGGTTTTTCTATATGACAGAAAGCTTAAGTATTACGAAGTTTTCCAAAGTCTAGAATGCCAATTATTGCCCTTACTGATCTGTGTGCCCTTTAATTCATACCCTCTTACAGTCTGCTAAATGTAATTAGATTTCTCTACATATCTAATTCTTGCAATTATTAGATATTTTAAATGAAAAATGGTGCTCTGGACACAGAATCATTTAGACATTTTCGAATCTGGAGTTTTCTAATATCGTAAGTCAGAAAACATCACCATCAAAACTGACATTTACAAAAATCAGTGAATGGGATGTCATAAAGCTAAAAAGCTTTTGTACTGCCAAGGAAACAATCAAAAGAGTCAAGAGGTTTCCTACAGAAATGGAGAGTATCATGGACTATGATTCCTCAGACAAGGGTCTCATATCCAGAATCTATAAAATCCTCAAAAATGTCAACTACAAAAATACCAACAGCCCAATTGATAAATG
>PVKS010028843.1:0-25967 GCA_004027875.1 Aplodontia rufa
TTTTTTTTTTTTTTTAAGCAAGACAGAGAAGGAGAATCAATTTTATTTAGTTTTTCATGTGGCTTTCGTTGCTCCAACACTTTGTTGTGTATGTGGTGCTGGGGTTCAAACCCGTGTCCTTGCGCATGCCAGGCAAGTGCTTAACTGCTGAGCCACCACTTCAGCTCCATACCTCTCTCTTCAAAAATAAAACCTTTAATGGCAATCAATCACTAAACTTGGTGGGGTAAAGGTACTTTCAGAGCCTCCACCACACCACAGCCAAGTCACAGCTAAGGTGGGTGCCTGGCATTAGAAGTACAACCACAATGAGAGTATAGGGGTCAACGCCTGTAATCCCTCTGACCTAGGAGGCTGAGGCAGAAGGATCTCTCAAGCCCAGGAGTGTGAGACTAGCCTAGGCAACGTAGGGAGACCACATCTCTCTCCCTCTTCTTTTTGGTGCCAGGGATTGAACCCAGGGGCACTTAACCACTGAACCACATCCCCCACCCTTTTAAAAATTCTTTTTAGTTTGAGACAGGGTCTTGCTAAGTTGATTTGGGGATTACAGGTGTGTGCCACCATTCCTGGAAAGACCATATCTCTTAACAAAAGTAAAAAATAGCTACCCATAGTGGCACATGCCTGTAATCCCCAAAACTCTGGAGGCTGAAGCAAGAGGATCACAAGTTCAAAGCCAGCCTTAGAGAAACCCTGTCTCAAAATAAAAAATAAAAAGTTCTGGGGATGTGGCTCAGTGGTTAAGTGCCACTGGGTTCAGTCTCTAGTATCAAAAGAAATATAAAGTGACCCACACTTACTGCACTGTATTTAATGTTACACCCCACCCCCCAAAGCTGTGCCTAAGTCTTCATTTCTGCCTCAAGTGATATAGGAACAGAGAATTGCCTTCCCTACTCACTGAGCCCTACCTGCCCAGGATCTGTAAATAATAAATCTTTGAACCTGTTTCCTCTTGTGGTGGTGTATTGAATTTGTATCTTTCATCTGATGAACCAGGGGAGGTTCCAGGAAGTGTGGTTGCCTCGTTTCCCCGGCTGGGAGGGAAGGGGGTCCCCGGACGAAGGGGGACCAGGGTTCCAGCCATCGGCACTCATCTCCTGATTCGGCTCCAGGGGGATAATCCAGTGGATTGTCCCGCCCGTGCCTCAGGGACCGACGTCTGAGGTAGCAACAAATGGTGCCCCGACAGGTCATAAGTCCATCCACCAGGTGAAGTGTCCCATGAAATGTACACAGCAAATACCCACACGTCCAGCCCCTGCATTTCCCACTGGGACAGCTGCTCTGCTGCTAGAACCCCAGTTTACCTGGGGGATCCCAGCACACATTCTGATGTGCCTGCTGCCCCTCGACCCAGAGCGCCCTCCACTCCTCTGTCAGTCCCTCAGGCTGCAGCTCAAGGCTCCCTTCCACCTGGGGAGTCTCCCCAGGCTCTAGGAGGCCGCAGCATTTTGCATAAGCCTTTGTGACACCATGTTTGCAATGTGGTCACATAGGAGGCTGTGACATGAACAAGCAAATAAAAAATGAATGGATAAATGATTATTCCAAGTCCTGGCTCCTTTTTGCACCCCTTGTCTGCCTCTCACCCATTCCCAAACACAATCTGAGATCAAAATGACAATCCCCCAGACCTCCTGGCTGCTGGAACTCTGGAAGGAGGAGGCCTATGTCACCCACAGCTGCACTGCGGCACTGATCAGCAGTTCCTTTTTCAAATTGGGAAGATTTCACCCTCCTCCCATAAAAATCACACCCTGGCTTCTTTTCTAGTTAGAAACTTTTTATTCCAGAAGCAGAATTGTTTTAACATGGTGTTCAAGGGATGGAGCCACCGTCTATAAAGCCCAAGTCTCAGCTTCTCTAAACTGCCTCCCAAGGTTCTAGAACCTTCTCATAAGGTCTGAAAACTACATAACCCAGACTCCCACCCTCCTGGCCCCATCTTTAGAGCGTCTTCTCAGGGCTTGGGCACTTTGGCTCTGAGCTGGGACTGGTGTCCCAACTTCTCTCTTCCACACCTTCCACACACTGCATTTCCACAGGAAAGAGCCCATCTGCCTTCTGGAGAGGCGTTTCCATGGGAAACAGAGCAGGGGGGCTCTGGTGGCAGCCCAGCGCCCTCACAGGCAGCAGAGCCTCTCCACCTCTGCCTCGCAGTCGTAGAATTTTTCAAAGAGCTCCGGGGAGGTGCCGTTGCACTCGAACCATCTCCTCAAGGTGCCCAGGGCCCGCAGGGCGTCAGCTTTGGTGGGCAGGGGCTCAAAGCTGTCCTCTCTGCCCCCCTCCTCATGCTCAGTGCCCATTTCCTCTTTGCACACTCCAGGCCCTGGCTCCTCACCTTCCAAGTCCACGAAGCGGGAAAACTCCTCCCGGTTCAGCCCACAGGGGACTGGTGGTATCTCAGAGTCTTTGTCTGGGGACGGGGATGTTTTACCAGGTGCCAGCCCTTCCTGAATGAAGCTGCTCAAAATGAGCTGAGCAGGTACCTTGGCCCAGGCTGCTGCCACCATGTGCAGAGCGTCCAGCACTGTGATGCCGGCCCCGGCCTCGGCCAGTGAGGTGCCTTCCCTCTGGCTCTGGACCGCTGCCAGCTTGCCCAGCAGTCGGTGCCGGTAATGGGCCTTAAAGGACCAGACCACGGAGCCTGGCAGGGAAGGAGTGGTGCTGGCGGCAGACAGAGGCAAGAGCCTCACATGGTGGAGCCCGGGCAGGCCCGCCAGCTCCTCCACCACTCTGGCAGCCAGAAGCAAAGCCACCTGTCGGCCCTGCTGCCCCATGTCCTGGTCAAACCCTGCCAACCATTCTGACCAGGGGATGCCTGGATCAGGGTGGTAGGAGGCAGGCAGCGCTTCACTGCTGACCCCAAAGAAACATCTTGGAGCAGCCTGGAGCCCGCCCACCAATACCCGCCGCTTCTCGGTGCCCCTGCTGTTGGCGCACAGCAGTACCTGCACCTGATCACAAGCAACTGATCTGCCGGGCACTGCCCGATACAGCAAGGGCACCTCAGCACAGCCAAAAACGTCCTCTGGGGAGAAGTCTTTAAGGGAAAGAGGTGGCTGGGCCTGAGATGTGAGTCCTGGGGGAGGTGGTTCAGGGGGGAATGGAGGGGCAAGGACATGGCGAGCCCCAAAGCCTACATTGTTTCGGCGTTTCCAGCGGACCAGCCAGCCAATGCTGGGCACAAAATCCTGGCCCATGATATCTGCCAGTTCCTTGGCTTTGTGGAGCAGCATGGGTCCCGTCACATCCCAGGCCTTGGCCCGGGCAATGTGGTACCAGCAGAGCAGCGCCTCATCGATCCCACTGTACTTGGACTCCCGCTTGCGCTTGCGCTCTCGGTTGGCTGTACCACTACACCAGTCTGCCAGCAGCTTCTCCTTATTCTTGCAGATTCGTGAGATCTGGGGCTGGGAGACCTGGAAGCGCCGGGCCACCTCTGACTGGGACATCTTGGACTCATCCAGGAGTTCCAGCACCTGGATCTTCTCAGCCAGGGACAGGGCATGGAGCTTCTTCTTGCTGCTCAACTCCATGGTTCCTCCAGGGTACCTGTGGGGAGAGGAGAGGAGGTATAGTGGGCTGAGACCAGGAGGATGGCCGAAGAGTGCAGAAAGGAACTGAGGACACCGAGGACAGGGGAATGGGCTGGGGTATGGGAGACCAGGGAGACAGGCCCAGCTGAAAGAGGAAGGGAAATGCCCAGGCCGAGTGAGAAGTGGGCTGGGCGCCAGACAAGGACAAAAATAGCTGGGAGGGGGCTTGCTGGTCAGAGAGAGGGGAATCTGGGTTGGGAGTTGGCATCACTGGGGAGAAGGATGAATAGGGTCCAGGGGACAGCTGCAGAGACAACAAAGGAGTATGGATTGGAGGGCCTGGGGCTGGGCAGGTGTAGGGGACAATCAGGGATTGGGAGGCGGGGAGAACCTGGGAGGGAGATGGGGATGATGGCCGGGGCTGGATTTAGAAAATGTTGCGGGGGGCGGGGTGGTGGGGTAAAGGAACAGAGTTGGGGTGGACAGGTGTGCAGACGACAATGGGGGAAAGACGAGGTCTAGAGAACAAATCAGAGCGAGTCTAATTTGGTGCTGGGTCGGGGGCAAAGAGAGGGGTAAGGCGGGAGAGGGTCCATCCTGGAGGGGCAGTGGGAGGGTAGGGCGGGCGTGCAGGTGCACAGGCGGGCGACAAAGGGCGCGAGGGTGAGGAGGTTTCAGGCAGCGAGAGGGGCGGGGTGTCCCCCGGCGGGGAGCGTGGTGGCCTGGGAAAGGGACCTGGGAGCGGACCAGCGCCCGGGGCCGTGGCAGCGGGGAGCCGGGTTCTGCGCGCCGGCCGGCCTCTCCCCACCTCGACCCGGGGTTCCTGGGCCGGACCGACCCAGGGGCCGACTCGCCCGCCCGCCCGCCGGGCCTCCAGCTCCGCACCCACCTCAGGCGCTCGTCCCGTGGCTCGCGCCCCTGTCCCTAACCCGGCTCCCCAGTCCCTGTCCGGGCGACTGTAGAGCAGGAGAAGGACTGCCACCACGACCCCGAGGACGGAGCGGGCCGAGGGGCTGCGCGGGAGGCGGAGAGCGGGCGCGCGCACAACAGGGCCCGGTGCGCGCCGCCCGCGCCGGGCTCTCTCCCGGCTGGGAAGACTGCGGTGCGGCTCCTTGGCTCCCACCCGCTGTAGCCCCGCCCCCGCCCAATCAGATTGGTCCTCGGCGTTACCCCGTCCCGCCCCTAACTACGTCTCATTGGACGCCACGGAAGTGGCGGTTCGTCAGGCTCCCTGGGGGCGGGGCTTCCAGAGTGAAGGGGCGGGAGGCGGGGCCAGGACCCGGCGGGATTTCCCGGGTGCTGAGGGCTGCGGTCCAGGGCCCCTGGGGGAGTCGTGCGCCCGAGGATCTTCCTGGCCGCGACCCTAAGCAGCCTCGGCTCCTTCGTCTACTAGACGTGAGTAACGGCCCTCACGGAGCTGTTTTAGGAAAATGAACGGAGAAAATGGATGCAGGTTTTAAGCTACACAAAAGCTAGTTACCATGGACAGCGCTGGACTCCGAGCCATCAACCCGGCTATTTGCCTGGGACCGGTTCTGATTTAGGGCGAGTAGGACTATTTTTATTAGTTTTGGTACCTCTTCACTAGATTCAAGTTCCTAAACTCAAGATCTAATATTCCTCTCCTTGCTAACCTTCATCCGTGAACTAACGTGGACATTTTAACTTGCCTCCCTTACAGGCTTCCACTCCAGACGAGCCCCTCTCCACAAGCCCTCCCCAGTGCCGCGTCCATGTTCTCATTTTCACCTTTCTTTTCTGGCCCTTACTACTCAGCTGCCAAAAATTGTGGCCTCACTCCCTCTACTACTGGCCTACTTAGCGTTCTGTGGTCAACTCCTCACAACCCAGTCCAGGACACCCTAACACAACAGCACCTGACAATAACCTTCAGGACTTTCCAGGAAAAAAAAAACAAACGACTTCAGAGGACCTATAAATAAATCATTGAAATCTTTCTAGAAAACATTTAGGGCTGGGGGAAGGGGGCTGCAGCAGAGGCTCAGTGGTTACAGCACTTGCCTGGCATGGGCGAGGATGCGGGTTCATACCCTAAGCACCATGTACACAATGAATTCTCAGAGCAACGAAGGCCACAAGAAAAAATAAACTTTCTTTCATTCTCTCTTGGAAAAAAAATTATATATACATACATATATATACACACACATAAATTTTATATATATATATATATATATATATATGTATGTATCTAGGGGCATAGCTCAGCAGTAGAGCATTTGCCTTCCTACCATTTACATGGTCCTGCATTTGAACCCCAGCACTGCAAAACAAAAGCAAAAATTTAAAAACTTCACACTATGCAGCATAAAAATGCTTGCCTTGGCTCCAGGGACTCATTTTGTGCATACAGATGTACCCTGGGAAAGACTGCAGCTGCGGACAGTTCAAACTTCAGGAGCACTGAAGGCAGCCAAAGTTGAGGGACAGGCAGGACTGAGACCAAGGCTGAGGCCCCTGAGGGACGCTGCCCTCATTATTAGTGCAAAAGCTTTCACATGTCCCTTGGTGATGTCACTGGTTTGCTATGTCATTGTTACTTATATAATATTCAAGCTTCTGGACCTATATAAAGTATCTGAGATTTCAAGGTAAACTATTATAAACCTGTCACCACTTCTCCCCAAATCTAACAGAATATTCCCAACCAAGCGAAGCACAGAAATGAAGAGGATGCTACAGTTATTTTAACCCAGATTTTGTATTGACCAAATGGTTTCACTGTTCTTTTTAAGAAACTGTTATATTCTTGAATTTACATAACAAAGTAAAACTAACAAAATAACTAATTTCTTATCTGCTTTACATATTGGGTCCAACAAAAAAATCCGATTTTTTTTGGGGGGTGGGGAAAGAGCTATACTTCGAAATGGAAAAAAATAAAACAAAACAAAAAACAAACAAAAAAACCCAACTTTGTCCAAGAAAGAAAGTTTTAGATGATACGCATGGGCTTTTTAACCAGGAGTTAGGAGATAAACCATCCAGCAGAGGGCTCTGTGTAAAAATGTTTATTTTTACTAATGTTTAGAATACAGGAACTAAAGAAAGAGGGAAAAAGACACAACTCTGAAGCGACAGGGAGTTAGGGCCTGCCCACAGACAAAGGGAAGGCCATTCTAGGTGTCCTGGCATGGACCATCCCCCTCCTACTTAATGTCCATTCCACTAAGCAGAAAACCAAAGAATCAGGGCATGAAGACCTTACCAGCTGCTAGCGAGCGTGCAAGGGAAGAAGGGGACATCTATGTGGCTTCCCGGTGACCTGGAAACCAGGATACACAGGCAGGAGGCAGAAGCTCCCAATTCAGTAAAGGGCAGGAAGCTAAATGCCCAGGTCCAGGAAGAACAAAAAGGGGATTTTGGAGGTAGGCTTTTTTGTAGAGTTAAAAAACAGGCACATTATCCAACGTCTCCTTGTGGCCCCCAAACTGCTGGCCTGGCCCCTGATGTGTCCCTTCTCCCCACAAAAGCAAAGGGAACAAGGAGGGAGGCAGAAGACAGGAGGTTCTGAGGGTGGGGAATGCTTGGGTCTCCAGAGACCCCTGGTAAGTGAGCCAGGCAAGCACAAGAAGGACAGGTGAAGCTGCCACTCCCCTGGATGGGGTGGGGCAGGATAGGGCAACACCAGGAGGGTGATGGAGAGCATCCTGGCTCAGGCAAAAGACCCCTTGCAGCAGGACAGAGGGCTGCCCTGGAGGGAGGAGGCAAAGCTAAGCAGCACAAAGGGCGTGGAAGG
Source organism: Aplodontia rufa (assembly GCA_004027875.1). Lineage (NCBI taxonomy): Eukaryota > Metazoa > Chordata > Mammalia > Rodentia > Aplodontiidae > Aplodontia > Aplodontia rufa. Next base: position 7,306 of record PVKS010028843.1, read on the forward strand.
CTCCTCAGCTTGTGCACACCCAGCTGCTTCCAAACAGGCCCGGCCTGGCTCACCTCTGGGGTGGAAACCCTGGAGACCAGAGCAGAAGCTGGGCCAAGACAAGTGAGCTGCTCTCTCTCTCTTTCTCGGAGGATACTGTTTGAACCCTGTGGTCACCAAGGCCTGGCCCAAGGCAAGCAGAGTGAATGCACTTCATGGAGAGCAGAGAAGCTGGGCCCACAGGTGCGCCTTGCGGCAGCGCGCTACTCCCTGAGGGCCTGGCGCTAGAGGCGGTCAGAGTTGCCACCTCTGCTTGCTGTTGTCAAAGGCAGGTTGGCAAGACCAGCCCAAGGTTCTGGACTTGTGAAAGAGGGGAGGCAGGGAAAGGTCAGAAAAAACAAGGTGGAGGAGAGAAACAGCTTTAGACATGTGGGGGAGCAGGGGGTGGCACATCAGGAGGAGTTCTGGTTCTGGTAGATGGAAGCTTTCTCCTTCAACAGGTCCAGACACAGATGGCAGCTCCAACTCCCTGCAGAGAAGCACAATGAGGTCAGGATGGGCCCCTCACCACCCCTATCTGCTGTCCTTCCGCTCAGTACACATCATCTTCAGGTGGGATGAGAGACTTTCTGCAGCAGCTATTAAATCAGATGCCCTGGGAGTAGCAGAAGAGCGACGGCAGAGAACAGTTTTTAAAGTGCCCCAGCTTTAGCCTTATTAACAGAGGAGTCAGGCCTGATTCTCATGGCCGCTAAAGTAGAACAGTCATGAAGAGGCTTCAGTTCAGAGCTGGGTACAACTGCACATGCCTGTAATCCCAGCAACTCGAGAGGCTGAAGCTCTCAGCCACTTAGCAAGACCCTGTCTCAAAAAATAAACAGAAAGGCTAGAGCACTGGCTCAGCAGTTACAGCGCTTGCCTGGCATGTGCGAGTACACAAGTTCAAACCGCAGCACCACGTACACAACGAAATCTCGGAGCAATGAAAAAAACTAAAAAAAAAAAAAGATTCTCTCCTTCTCTCTCTCGCTGTCCCTCTCTCTTTGAAAAAAATAAATTAGAAAAATTAAAATAAACAGGTTGGATTGGTGACTTGGCAGCTGTGGCACTTGCATGCATGACAACACGGGTTCGAACCCCAGCATCATGTACACAACAAAGTGTCTGAACAATAAAAGCCACATGAAAAGCCAAATAAAGATGATTCTTTATCTCTCACTTTCCCTCTCTCTCTAAAAATTAGATAAATAAAAAGCTTGGGGGATGTGGCTCAGTAGTAAAGTGCCCCTGGGTTCAATTACCAGTACAAAAATTAAAAAAAAAAAAAAGAAAAAAAAATTTTTTTTTTTTTAAAGAAAGAGAGAGGGCCGGAGTGGTGGCTCAGCGGTTATGGCACTTGCCCATCATGCGCAAGTATGCGAGTTCAAACCCCAGCACCACATACACAATGAAGTCTCAAAGCAATGAAAGCCACATGAGGAACTAAATAAAGTAGATTCTCTCTTTCTCACTGTCCCTCTCTCTTTAAAAAAGGGGGGGGCCTTCAGAGAAACAAATTCTATTTCGATATTAAGACAGCTTCCTGCTGGATACAGTGACACGCACCTGTAATCCCAGCCACCCTATTTGGGAGGCTGAAGCAGGAGGATCACAATTTCAAAGCCAGCCTGGGCAACTTAGCAAGACCCTGTCTCAAAATGAAAAATAAAAAGAGCTTGGATCTCACTCAGTGGTATAGCACTTGCCTAACACACAAGGCCCTGGGTTCAATCTCCAGTACTACAAAGAAGAAAAAAAGCCAGCTTGATGTGAAACACTGGAAACACGGCAGGCGGCCACCACCACTAGGCTGAGGACCCAGAGAAAGAGGAGGGCGCTGATAATCTAACCATGAAGACCCAAGGCTAATTTCATAGAAGAACAGGAGATCACTATCCCTTGCAAGAAAGATAACTTGCTCAGACCTTGTTATTAACATTTGGTATGTATTCTTGTCTTTTTTTTTTTTTTTTTTTAAAGGGAAGGGGACAAAATTAGTCCTTAAAGTTTTAAAATCATAAGCCTAATTGCATATATGTGGCTTTGGACAATACTCTAAGAGAAAGGATTCAGTTTTTACCAACCCTTCAGAGGAATGTAACTCGTAATTGAAAAGAAGATGGTCCTTTTTAACCCCAAGGTCAATGAGCAGGGGTTGGCAAGCTTTTCTGTACAAAGCCCAAGCATTAAGTATTTCAAGCTGGGCTGGAGCGGTGGCTCAGCAGTTTCGGCGCTTGCCTGGCAAGCACGAGGACCCGGGTTCAAACCCCAGCACCACGTACACAACTAAGTGTTGGAGCAACTAAGGCCATGTGAAAACTAAATAAAGTTGTTTCTCTCTTTCTCTGTCTCTCTCACTGTCCCTCTCTCTTTAAAAAATAAAAAAGTATTTCAAGCTTTGTGAGCCACGTAGCTTCACTCACATCTTCCTTTAAAAAAAAAAAAAAGAGAGAGAGGGACAGTGAGAGTGAGAGAGACGAAGAGAGAATCAACTTTATTTAGTTTTTCATGGGACTTTCATTGCTCCCACACTTCATTGTGTACGTGGGTGCTGGGGTTCAAACCTGTGTACTTGTGCATGCCAGGCAAGCGTCATAACCCGAGCCACTGCTCCAGCCCTCTTCCTCTTCTTCTTCTTTTTTTTCCTAGAGCCGAGGATAACTTGTGCGTGCTAGGCAAGCGCTCTGTCACTGAGCTAAATCCCCAACCCACTCTTCCTCTTCTTTTTAAAAATGTAAAAACTGTTCTTGGGGCTGGGGTGGTGGCTCGGCAGTTATGGCGCTTGCCTGGCATGCACGTATGCTAGTTCAAACCCCAGCACCACACATACAACAAAGAGTCCGAGGAATGAAAGGCACATGAAAAACTAAATAAAGATTGCTTCTCTCTCTCTCACTGTCCCCCCTTTCTTAATTAAACACACAAACAAAAACTATTCTTGGCTTGCAAGCTTTATGAAATGGCTGCAGCTGGATTTGGTCTACAGGCCATGGTTTAATAACCCTGATGAGGGCCTAAGCCATCATGTGACTTTTAGGGGTCTCAAGCTGCAGTTCTCCACTACTGGGTGTTGAACAGGACATCAAAGGAGAGCCCTTCTGAAGTTAGAGCAGATTTCACCTGCAGGCTGCTATCTGATGGATAAAAAACCCAAAACCCAAAACACAACTTCTTCCCAAAGCCAATTTATGAACCAGGCATGGTAGCAGCTGAGAGTTACCCTGAAGCTGCTAAATGACTCTCAGACTTTGTTAATGGCTCATTTTCTATAAGGTGACAGCAGTCTGACCTATATTGTAAGTCAGCCTCCAGCACACAGCTAACCACTTCTATTGCCTAGACTGCTGGCCCACATCCTCTGGGTGGAAGACCAAGTTCCCCTTCTGGGTGGCTGTTTTTCTCAGGGTTGCTGATTCTCTGCTTGGAAATGTAATTGACAATAATGTGCAAACATTAAACCACTCAGGGTGAAATGCTAGCAAAGCCTCCTGAACTGAGCCAAGGCAGAGTGCCTTACTGCTTAACTTCAAAGAGTGAACAACTCATACTATAAAGAACACAGACTCGGCATTAACCGTACAAGTGGTTTTCTAACTTACTAATAAAAGCCACCGTTCTGAGTAAAAGATCTTGCCACCTACCTTCGGGAGGCTCAGACATGGATGGGGTGAGACAGTACATGTGGTAGCCACGGTCACAGTCATCGCAGAAGAGCAGCTGATCCTACAGAAGGCAAGGAGGAAGAGGAAGGGAATTCAACAACATGTGTCTTAGTAAGGCCCTGGGGTTATGGTGGGGGTCAGAGGCAGGGATGCGAAGAGGGCTTCTAAGAATACTGCTGCCACTTCTGACAGGGACAAGTAGCAGAAGAATGAATAGATGTGGGAATCTCGGGGTAGGAAACAACTATTGTATATCTCCGTCCCAGACCAACTCAGTCATCCCTCACCTGATCAAATGGCCTCCACTCTTCCCATAAAATCTCTTCTCCAAAGTATCCAAAGTTTTATTTATTTATTTATTTATTTTTTGATACTGGGGATTGAACCTAGGGTGCTTAACCACTGAGCCACATCCCTGGTCCCTTTTCTGCAGGGAGACAGGGTCTCGGTAAGTTGCTGAAGCTGACTTTGAACTTGTGATCCTCCTGTCTCAGCCTCCTAAGTCGCTAGGATTACAGGCCCAGCCCAAAGATATCTTTTCAAAATGTAAAACAGAGCATACTGTTTCCAATTAAAAGACTAACAGCAACCCATTGTATCTGGACTAAAATCTGAGGCCCGGGGCCATAGGGGCTCAGTGGTAGAGCATGTGCTTAGCATGTGTGAGGAGCCCTGGGTTCAATCTCCAGGACACTCCACTGCAACGCCACCCAAAAAGAACCCAAGGTCCCACAGGTCTGGCAGTGCCTACTTCTCTGATCTATCCTCTCCCACACTGTCCCTCACACAGAAAGGCTCCCGCTAGCCACACTGGCCTTCTGAATGTACCCAGCCTGTCAGACCAAGGCCTCTGCAATGGCCCTTTTTTCTTGAAAATGCTCTTCCTCCTGCTGGGCGCTGTGGCACACGTGTAATCCTAGCAATTCAGGAGGCTGAGGCAGAAGGATCACAAGTTTGAGACCGGTCTCAGCAACTTAACGAGACCCTGTCTGAAAACAGAAAAGGGCTGGGGATGTAGCTCATTGGTAGCGCCCTTGGGTTCAATCCTCAGTACCAAAAACACACACAAAAAAAACAAACAAGAAATAAAAACAAAACAAAAAATGCTCTACCTCCAAACCTTCTTGGAACTGGCTCCTTGGTATCATCCAAATTTCAACACCAACCTCAACCCCTCAGAAAAGTCATCTGACTACAAATCTAAATCAGTATCCAGTTACTCTCCACCACATCACTGGTTCGTTTTCTTCATGGCACATCATAAAAAGCTCTCATTTCCTTGCTTATTGCTGCTCACACAAGAACACAAATTCCATGAAGGCAGGGATCTCGTCTGTCTTGTTTAGTATCCTTGGAGCCTAGAACAGTGTCTGACCTAAAGCTGGAGCTCAAGAAACTTGAATTTGCCGACAAATCCAAGTTCCATGGGGATGCTGGGGAGGGGCTGTGTGAGGGATCTTGCTCCTCTGAACTGTGGGGAGAGCAGCAGAGGCCTGGGAGGAGCCACCCTGGGGCAGGTGGGACACGCACGTCATTCTCGGAGGTGCCGCAGAGGTTGCAGCACTTGCACTCGATGCACTGCCAGCGGTAGGTCTTCACGGCCGCCATCATCACGGGGGTGAACTGGAGGCAAGACGGATGCCCTGTGGAGGGAGGTGAGTGAAACAGGCGGCCAGAAACGTGGGGAGAAGCGAGTGAGCTTGGCATGACAGTGCTGGAAGTCACAGGCCAAGAGCCCCATGGGGAATGAGCGCTGTGGCAGCCCTCTCTGTGGTGGTGGAGGTACCTGAGCGGCCACAGTCAGAACAGGACACCAGCTCCTCAGGCTGTCCTGTCTTCTTATTGATCTTTGAGTCCCCTAGGCAGAAGTCGCAGTAGTTGTTGGGCAAGGCCAGTCCATCGGGGCCCTTCTTGGCTAGAGAGAGAGAGAGAGAATTCTGATGGTGCTTAGGACGGTTCCTGGGCTACTCAGCATCCCTGCAAGTAGAAGCATTCAGAAGCAGGCTGCCCCTCCCGCCTGCCCACCCGCTCTGACACCTCAGCTTACATTTCTGCTCCTCAGATCGCTGGGAAACAGGGGTGGGTGGCTGGGAGTCTTCCTTGTCCTCACCCTCCTCCTCAGCCAGGTGGGAGTGGGCATAATGGTAACTGAGGCCAGGTCGGTTTTTGTAACGCTTTCCACAAACTGAGTGGGAAAAAGGTTGCAGGGAGAGGTGTTAGGATACAAGGTGCTGCATCTTCACCCCGAGGCATGGGCAACCACCCCTGGCACCAGCAGCTCTCTTCTGGGGCAAGCCTTGGTAGTAGCCACCCCCCACTTCAGCCAGGAACATCAGGTCCTAGAGCTCTGCGACACCTGGGACTCTTCTCCCTCACTAAAACCCAACCCCATGGTCACCACTACTCTTCCATGTTGGCTTTTGGGGGGGTTCGGCCCTTGTTATATCACTAATTGCCCTGGGAATAGTAGTGGTCTGGGAAGCTCCCAGTCAGGAAAGGGAAGACGAGTGTCTAAGGGGAAAGGCAAGCAAGAGACTCCAAACTCTCACTCCTCAGTAAATGTGAGAGAGGTTCGTGCGACCCTATGCGCACCACTGAGCCCATACCTGCTGAATGGACAAAAGCACTTGGGTGGGGGGTGATATTTTGGGGACAACCTACCAACTAAGCCAGCTGGGGCAGCTGGTCCCCAAACACACTGAAACACACTCCTACTAATCAGTGCTCTGTCCAGCCCCTGCCAACGAGCAAGGAAAGCAGATCCCCACAAAGCATCTTATAATCTTGAGCAGTGACACCAAGAAGGGCAAGGGAACCAGCAGGAAGGAACAAAGAGGATGGGAGGAGGAGGTGGTGGGACCGGGGGAACATGAGCTGACCACTGAGCGCCTGTTGGGGAAGGGGGAGCAGATGGGTCTGTTTGCAATGGGCTCTCTGAATGCTTCTGGAGCTGCCCCATGCACGGCCCAGCAGCCCTAAGAGTAAGTTTGTGAGTGACAAGCAGTGGTAAAGGCAGCTTCCAGGACACTGCGGCGTGGAGCACACAACTGCGGTTCCACAGCTCCTATCCCCATGCCATTCCAGACACTTCAAAACTAGCACAACAGGAGATGAGAAAGGCAGGAGGAACAAGGGAGGAGGGAAAAAGGGACAGGAAAACCAAAAGTCTGAAAAGTTGAGAGAGCTACCTCTCTGGGGCGCTTTCGAGGTATGCTTTTGTTTGAAACTATCTGAAAGACAGAAAGAAAAGTCATGAGAAGGAGGCCTTGATATACTTGAGACAGGGCGGCGGCGGCAGCAGGAAAGCGTAGCAAGCGAGAGAGAACCCTGGCGGCGATGGTGCTCCAGGGTGGAGGCACGGAAGTGGGGCGAGCCAAAGCAAAGGGAAAGAGAACAGACACTGAAAACCTCAGGGGCAGCCCCCTGCGCCCTGCTTGATGGGCCAGCAGACCTGGACTCCGCCTACTAGAGGCCAACCCTGTCTGCTGGGAGTCCTCCCCACTCCCCGGTCCCAGCCAGAGCATGCAGCTCCCACCCATCATAGGGCAGAGGCCTGCGCCTCCCTAGGGTTTGTGGAGAACCAGTCGGCAGGCAGGATTAGAGCCCAGGCTTATTTGACCACTCAAGGCAAGAACATAACCCTCCCTCCCCTGACATCCAGAGCAGGAGCCGCGTCCAGGGCAAGGACTACCCACCCACTCACGAGGCACTCACTGTCACAGGCATAGGGCTTGTCCCGGTCCTCTAGGATGGAAGCATCCAGCTTCTTCCGGGCACTGCCCACACCCTTACCCTGTCAAGAAAAGCAAAATGATGACCTCCTGAGAAGAAAACAAGTGACAAGAAATAAAACCTCCTGGGGCCACCATGCCCCCATGCTGCAGGCAGCCCACGGGCCCTCACCTTGGATTTCCCCTTTCCCCGACGCTTGGGAGTGTCTTCTTCATAGTCCTCATCATCGAGGTCATCCAGGAAGTCGTCTGGTTCTAAGATCCGCTAAGTGGACAGGATTAGAATGAGCAGAAACTGTGTGTCCTAAAGCTCCCTCACCACAGGAGTGGCCTTGGCCTTGCCTAGAACCCCCCTGTGATCTGGCCTCATTTCTCCCCTACAATCCCACTCCTGCTTCCTTCTATGGCTTCCTTCCCCTGTGCCTCTTCATGGTGTTCCCTAACCCAGAATGCTGAGTCACCAAATCAAATGCCACACTGCCACCAAGCTTTCCCGCACACTCCATGCAGCCATGCCCTGTCTCTGACTGGCCACCATGGGAGAACACTGTTGCCGGTTCCTTTCTGACAGTCACCGAGTTTCAGTGAGAATTTTATTGCTTACTGTGTGACTTTGTGGGAAATTTTACAACAGCTGTGCTTCAGCCTCCCTGGAAACGGGGATTACAAGACCTACTCATGAAGCTGCACAGGGTTAAAGGGACAAGTGAATGGGAAAGCACTTGGCACAGTGTCCGGCACTGTCTTTAATTCTTCTAATTTCTAAATTTAGTGTTAGTTTCCCAGGTGGCAGGGACCAGGTCTGCTCCACCTACGTAACCCCAGACACCAAAAAACTCTGGTACAAAAACTTTTGTGCAAAAGAGGATGAATAAGTGAGAGCTCATACTTAGAAAGAGTGGGAAAACAAGATGGCAAAGAACCCACTTGGGACAGGAACACAACTTCAGAGACTGCCTCAGCCGCTGCCTTGTTTTTCTTTTTTATAGTGCTGGGGATGGAATTCAGGGCCTCGTGCTTGCTGCCCGAGCACTCTACCACTGATCTGCTCCAGCTCTGCTCGCTGGATGCCTCCTTCCCCTAGGGAGAAGAAGCTGGTCTTCATCAAAGCTCCTCTCCACACAGGGATCATTCCATACCTTCCGTGCTCGACTGTTGGTCACAGGAAACTCCCCCAGGCTGTCATCATCCACTCGGGGATCTGGAGCACTTCGCTTCTCCAGAGGGTCAGTGCGCAACAGTGCCTCTAAACTGCTGCCATCCTGAGAGATGAGCCCCTCCTTCTTCAGGGTCTGGTCTGTGTCTGAAACAGGGTCAGAATGAAATAAAGCTCAGAAGGTGAAGCTGAGTCTACACAGTGCCAAAACCAACCAAAGGATACCCACTGGCATCTGCTCTCTGGCTGCCTAGGAACCAAGACACCCTAGTTCACTTTGCCATTTCACTTAACTGTCTCTCCTACGAGGCTGTTCTCTGAAGGAAGGAATTGTACATAAATTCATTTTAGCATCTGCAGGATCTAGCACAGGGCCTGGTAGTGACAGCTGATTAGCAGGCCTCTTGCCATGCAACAGGCCATGCCATGCCCCTGCTCAGGGAGGGTGTCCCTTACCTGGTTTAATAGATGGGAAGGAAAGCCGGGGATCCTCAGGCGGGTGGGCTCGCCGCTTTTTCCGCCAGCGCCGGGCAGGGTAGGAGTATAGCTGTCCAGAGGCCAATCCTGTAGAAGAAAGAGAAAAGTTAAGCCCTAACCCAGTTCTAGAGAATGAAACTGAACATCTTCTACATAAGTAGGCTCCCTTGACTTTTAGAGAAAGGAGGAACGTTAACAGTAAGAGTCTGGGTTTGGCAGGATATGCAGGGAAAAGTAAAATAAATGCAAGCTTAGGGGCCTTGGTTAACACATCACTCTCCAGAAGCCCAGTAATGGCCTCGGCATGGCAGAAAACCTGTCCACTTCTTCCTCCCCAGTTCCTGATCATGGGGAGACCATATTCATGCACAGGTGAGTGGCAGTGTGAACCCTCAACTACCCCATCACCTAAGAGAAGGGAACTTCCTCCTTGCACTCCTGAGTCCACTTCACCTGAGCCTGCACCCTCACCTGGACCTCGGTGTCGCTTTTCCATCCAGATGTAACAGTTGCTCTGGGCTACTCCAGTCTGTGAATCCAAGAATGGCAGGCGCACGCTGCGCTCAGCACAGAGGCGGGCGTTGTAATTGTGGCACTGCTCCATGGCATCTTTGTAGTACTGCTCCCCAAGGCTGCAGGAAAGAGGAAAAGCAGGAGTGTGGAGTACTAAGCCATCTTCTCTAGAAGGCTCAGGAGATAGAGGAGACTGGCTCTTTGGTTCTATTTGCCTCCGTGGGACAAGAAGCCTCTTCATTAAGTCATCATGAGGAAAGGCACTTCTCAAATTAATCAGACTCAAGTCTTAACCCACAAAAAGTAGAAGAGGGGCTGGTTGATGCACATGCCTAGCATGTGCAAGGTCCCAGCACTGCAGACAAAAGGGGGTAGGGGATAAATGTTCCTCTGCACTTTTCAATATATTCAGCCCTGTGTTAGTTAAGATGCTTTTTTTTTTTTTAAGAGCAAGAGGGAGAGACTGAGAGAAAGAAAGAATCAACTACATCTAGTTTTTTATCTGGCTTTTGTTTCTGACAGTTGTGTATGGGTGCTGGGGCTTGAACTCAGGTCCTTGAACATGCCAGGCAAGTACTACAACCAGAGACACTGCTCCAGCCCCACAATGCTACTTCTCTTAACCTTTACAACTTTGAGCAACAGATGTTAGCCCTTCTTACAAATGCTTAAGTGCATTTACCTGGTGGACTTATCAAAATGCTCCCCACAAAATACTATTTAGCCATAAAAAAGCTCTTCATGTCCTGGTATGAAACAATTTTGAAGATAACAAGGAAGAAAAGCAAGGTACAGTGCTGAGGTGTCGCAAGATGCTACAATTAGTGTAACCTAGAGGTGGATAAGAACCTGCAGGACTCCAGGGTGAGAAACACCTGAAGTTCTCGGAAGCTTTTACTGAGCACCACTATTGACAAGGACTTGAAGTCCATCTGTCTTTTCCCATTCTCACATAAGGATCTTACATGGAGAAGAACCTTCTTGGACTCAAGACTTAATAAGAGATCTGAAGCAAGGGTAAATCCTTAAGTGCTTTAAAAAGCTGGAAAACTTCAGTGCCAGGAATTATGTGGTTCCAAGACGCACATACAATGAATCAATCTTTTCTTGTCTTTCAGGGCTTAACAAGCATTTTGATAATGGGAGTTTAAACTAACTCAACAACTCATATTTGTATTTAATCAATCTTCTAGGGCTTACGCACTAGGCACATGCCCTACCACTGAGCTACATCCCCAGTGCAATATTCAATCTTAAATAAAATGAGGGCACAGGTCATTTCTTTCTCACAGTATCCCTGTTACCCATGAAGATTTTGGGACACATCAGACTGGATTTAGAAGTAAAAAAAAAAAAATCTGGCTTGGCTGAAAGTCATCATGTGAATGTGCACTTTTTCCTTAACCTGTGTGGACCTCTGTCCCACTGCTGTGGATTGGGAAGACTGAACTAGATGTGCTGTGACATTATCAGGATTCTGAGGGAGAGGGCTAGGCTTGAGAGGCCGGAAAGAGTAAGGCTCTACGGCTTCTGTCTACATCACAATCTTTGCCAACAAACCCTGTTCTGGAATCTGAGGGGGCCGTCACGGAGCAGTCACAATAGAACACTGCACAGCTTAGCCTGTTCCCAGCAAGTGAAAAAGACACACATTACACAGAGTCAGTAACACACCAAGCACAGCCTGGTTTGATTCAAAGTGCTGTAAAGACCGTAATTTGATGTAGAAGTGAATCTTATGTTAGAGAGCAAAGCGGAGAAGGGAACAGGCTCACGTTTGCTCGCCTTTAGGAGGCAGCCACGTCCTCGTCACACAGGGAAATTGGATAAACAAGGCTGAGTGCAGCAGCTCCTTTGTTTCTGCTGATGGAAATTGATAGTGACACTGGAAGTCGAACGGAAGGAAGGGCCAAACAGGCTGAAGGCTGCAAAATCAGAGCAAGGAGGCTGGAAGTGGTTTGCAGGAATGGACGAGAGCTGTTGTGTCAGAGCTCTTATAAGTAAGGTGGGATTTCAGAAGGAGGGGCAAGCAATCTTGTGGGTAAGAGAGCTGGGAATGAAATATGTAAGTGTGTTGGGGGGCGGGTCTGACAGCGAGCAAGAGAGAACAAGAGCACTCTCATGAACTTACAGCAGCCGTAGCAAGAAATTTCAAGCTAAGATTATTCTCTAGATCTTGTTACCTAACTTGGAGATTTCTCAAACTAGTCAGCAGTTACTTTACACTAGTATCTTACTCTAGCACGATTCCTTAAAGACTTTCAATTCTGATATCTCATTTGGGAGGGACAGAGAATTTACAAATGGCAAAATTACTCTCCCAGAAAAAGATGAAAGTCAGAAAATCTGAGGTAGCAGCCCTGACCTCAATGCATAAGTTCAACTGTCAGAAAACTAGTCACGTTATAATCAAGGTAAGTGCCAGAAAAGCATCTCTTTCCTTGGCAAGAATGGTGCTTGAAGGTTTGGGGGGGGGAGGGGGCCCCGCGGTGGTGTTCATTTTGGTCCACAGTCCTCCAGAGCTGGAAGTGAAGAGAAAGCTACTTTCTCATCATTCATACTTAGGAGTCAGTGGCTGGTACCCTTACAATCTCTATTTTTTTTTTTTAAGAGAGGACAGTGAGAGAGAGAGACAGAAAGACAGAATCAATTTTTATTGAGTTTTTCACATGGTCTTCGTTGCTCTGAGACTTAGTTGTGTACGTGGGTGCTGGGGTTTGAACCGTGTACTTGCGCATGTTGGGCAAGTGCCATAACCACCGAGCCACTGCTCCAGCCCCTCTACAGTTCTTTAAAGAGAAGTTAAAAGTCAGGCTCTGGGGGCTGGAGCTTGGTGGTTACCTTACATGCGTGAGTACCTAAGTTCGAGACTCAGCATCACACACATGCACATCAAAGTGTCAGAGAGAGATACAAGTCACATGAAAAACTAAATAAAAAATTGCTTCTCTCTCTCTCACTGTCCCTTCTTTCTTTAAAAAAAAAAAAAGTCATGCTCTGTTTAAATGGGCAAATGGTAACTTACAACACTACAAGAAAGGGTTGGTAACCCCTTTTCCTACAGAAAGTCTTTCAACGTGAACTCTCAAAACCTAGAAGCTTTGATCCTTTTCTGGCAAGCACAAAACCTTGTGAAACCCTCCCCTTACAATTGAGATGGGGAGGGTTACAGGGCTTGACTGGCATGAGCAAGTACAAGGGTTCAAACTCCAGCACCCATGTACACAACTAAGTGTCAGAGCAACGAAAGCCACGTGAAAAACTCAACAAAAACTGATTCTGTCTCTCACTGTCCTTCTCTTTTAAAGGGAAAAAAAAATGAGATGGGGAAACTCCACAAAGAGAAACACAGGGAAACAAAGAACATCTGAGTCAGGATGGATAACTATAAAAATGGTAGATCCACGGCGTCATTTCTAAATGGAGAAAAATGTCAGTCTGAAGAGAGCTGCAGAAACTGGAGTGGGCAGATGAGAAAGAGAGATAATAGTGCTGGAAGGCGGGGTGGCTGCAAGAGCTGGATAGAGCAAAAGCAAGTTAAAAGAAAAAAAAAACCCACAAGAGGAAAAGGCACTTAGCTTAATGGAAGTGGGGAAAGCATTCTAGAAGAACAAGGGCTCTCCGGGCAGGGGGAGAAGCAACTTAAGATTTAAAACCAATGGCTCTTGGGAGAGTGGACTTTCAGCCCGACAAAGCCTGATCAGCAGCTCCTAGCGCGTGGATCCCATTCAAACCCCGACCCCTGCGCAGCCACCAAGCCCAACACAGCCTCGGAGCTCCCTCTCCGTCCCCCATTCCGGAGCCAGTCCCTTTCAACACGCACCGGGCTTCTCCGGGGAGAAAGCAGCCTGGGGAAACCTGCGGCGGGCCGGCTCCGTGCGCTCCAGCTCCGCTGCACGGCGAGCAGCCCAGGCCCGGGGAGGCCGTTACTCAGGCGTCCCGGGCTGCCCGGGGCCGGCTGCTCCCCTCCGTTCCCTCCCTTCCGAGGAGCCCCTCGCCCGATTCCTCCCCAGGGTGATTTTTAATCCCGGGCGCTCCCTGCAAACGTCGCGCAGCCCGCGGCCCCGGACCCCGCGCGGCGGCGGCGGCGGGAAGGGTCGCTCTGGAGCCCCGGGGCCGCCCGGCTCCTCGACCCCGGCGTCCTGGGAGAGCGGCCGTCGGGACGGGGGAGCCCCGCTCGGGGCCTCCACAAGTTTCCAAAGAAGCGCAACGTCTTCCCCGGAGTCGCCCGCCCCGCCGGGCGTCACGGCACCGCGCTCCCGGACACCGCCCTCTCTCCGTCTCCGCTCCCGCGCCGCCCCGCCGGGAGCCCTCGCAGGACCTCCCGGCCTCGGAGAGGAAGAAACGACCACTCACAGCTTCACGACGTTCTCCACCACAGCCGCCATCTTCCCTGCTCCTCTCCCTCAGGCCCGGAGGCCGCGCAGCCCGCAGCGCGCAGGCGCCGGGGCCGCGCCGTTTCCTCGTCCTTATGCGCAGGCGCAAGCCCGGAGCCCTCCGAGCGCTGCGGACAGCGCCGGGTTTGTTGGCTGGGAAGGAACCGCGGCGCGCAGGCGCACTGCAGACGTCTGCTCCCACCGAGCCCCGGCTCTCGCCTTTAGCGGAGCCGGAGGAAGGTGCCGAAATGGGAAAGCAAGACTGGCCAGCTGCAGTGCAAGCGTCTGCCTCGCTGACCTTTAGCCAGGTGCTTAACCCTTTGCTCTCATTGCTCAAGGGAGGGACAGGTCGGTATCTGAAGTCCACGCGTACCTATTTAATGTAATTGTATTTATGTAGTGGTACTGGGGATTGAACCCAGGACCTTGCGCTGAGCCACAGCCCCAGTCCTTTTCATTAAGTTGCCCAGGCTGGCCTTGAACTTGCGATCCACCAGCCTCAGCGTCCCCTAGTAGCTGGATTAGAGGTGTGCGCCACCGCACCTGGCGAAGATCACTTTTGGGGGGGCTGGGCATCAAACCCAGGGCCCCAGAGCTTGCTAGGCAAGTGCATGTGACCATTGTAGAGGAAAGTGAACGCCCACGTATAGGGGGCTGACCTTCACGATGTGACAAAAGATACCTTACTTTTTGCTACAACTAAGCCCAGTCCCCCAACTTCACTGGCACCTCCTCCTCTCCCTTGCTTCCTATTCCTATCTAAGCTCATTTCAGTTCACTTTGGTGCTGAAGAATTGACCCGATGCAACTATCCCTCTGTCTTATGTACCATGCATTTCTCCCTATTGATTCATGCACGTCCACGTGCAAACGTGGCTTCATACCCCCTTTAAGAAGTCAAAAGCCCTTTTCTATGCCCGTCGCTTTTATTACCCCATTTCTTTTCATCCTTTCAAAGCAAAGTTTTCTGTTTATACCCCCTCTCTTGCCTTGTTTCCAAGCCTCTCTTTCATCCAATGTAATGGGGACTTTGTTCTCACCTGTCTATTTGAAGCAGCTCCCATAAAGTCCCCATAACCTCCATTTCAACAGGTTTAGACAACTATTCACTGTCCTCATGGGTCTTGTCAACCCCTGTGACACCACAGAGCATTACCTGCTGCCCTCTCTCCCCTGTTCAACCAGGACTTGGTCCTTGGTCCTTTTCATTTTCCAGATGTACCTTGTTTCACCAGTTCCAAGATGCATGCATATCTCCACATTGTAGTATTTCAGAATCAGAGTGCATCTTACTATCACTGTTCTTTAAAGTCATCTTTGGAAGGTGAGAATTCTGAGGTATTTGTCATTGCTGACCTGGTACCAACATCAAAACTTGCACAGTGGGTGTCAGCAGTCTAGAAGAAAAACCCAAATATGATACTGATGTGCTCTTTTACCCCAGGGAACCAAATGATTGTGGGGATGAGAGGCATCAAAGGTGACCCCAAAGCAGGAATCAAAAGTATACTACTGCCATTAGGAACAATGATATTGCATCCATTGAAGGTAAATGGATGGCAATGGAAGAGATCATGCTGAGCGAGTTAGCCAAACCCAGAGAGGGAAGGGCTGAATGTTTTCGCTCATTTGTGGAGGATGGAGCTAAACCCAGGCTTGGGAGTAAGGTAGACAAACTCCTGTATTAGATCCGTAGAACAAAAATGCAAAATGTTAATATTTATGAGATACAGTTGCAAGATACTTCATAAAGTATTTGAACAAGCTATATACTGCATACCTGTACAAAAATGTAATTGTTTAATCCTATATGGAAGAATAACAAGGGATGATAGGTAGGGAAGAAGGGGAAATGTTGGAACTGAGATAAAGCAAGGTACATTCCAAGCATTTATGTCACTGTATATACTATAGTTATATTCTTCATAGGTGTAAGAATTATGTCACTGTACTTGGGTATTTTAGGAAAAATATAGGACCCAGAAGAGAAGCAAGGGATCGGGGGACAGGAAGAAGGAGGCAGAGGGATGCAGGAGTGGGGTGATATTGACTAAATTGTATTGCTGTATTGTGTGCATCTATGAATATGTGACAATATGTCACATATTGTATCACGGTTCCCTGGCATGTGCAAGGACCAGAGTTCAAACCCCAGCACCCCATACACATCTAAGTGTTGGAATAATGAAAGCCAGATGAAAAACTAAATAAAGTTAATTCTCTCTTTCTCTCTCTCTCACTGTCCCTCTCTCTTAAAAAAAAAAAGAATGTGACAATAAACCCCATCATTATGTACAACTATAATGCACTAATAAAAAAATGTGTACTTCTGGGTGCAGTGGCACACCCCTGTAGTCCCAGCAACTCAGGAGGCTGAGGCAGGAGGAGTGCAAGTTCAAGACCAACCTCAGCAACTTAGTGAGGCCCTAAGCAATTTCCTTTTTATAAAAGAGAAAATAAAAAGGGCTGGGGATGTGGCTCAGTAGTTAAGTGCCCCTGGGTTCAATCCCTGGTACAAGACACACACACACACACACACACACACACTCATAAACACACACTCACATACATAGTGGCAAGTCCATTCCTGGAAATACACATCAAAAAACCATACGCAGGAATGTTAATAGTTCCAAACTGGAAATAACCCTGCTGCCCATTGGCAGTAAAATGGATTAAGTAGCAAGTTTAATCCACTGGGCTCAGTGGTACAGTGTGCGCTCCTTAGCATGGGCAAGGCCCCCAGGTTCCATCCCCAGCACCAAAGATAAAAACAGCAACATGTGATAGTATATTACTATACCACTACATGAATGAATCCCCAAAACAGCACTGAACAGAAGAAGACAAACTTAAAAGAGGACATAGTGTATGATTCCATTGCTGCGAAGTCGCATAGACACACAAATCTCTGCAGTAGAAGGCAGGAGAGGGGGCATGAGTTGTACTACTGAGTTGTAAGTTATGTTCTTTGTCTGGGTCAGAGTTACCTTTTGTAAAAATTAATTGAGCTACGCAAGATTTGTGTACAGAAGTGTGTCTATTTCAACAAAAACTTTGAATTTAAAGTATTAGTAATAAAAAGTAGACTAGCTCCATATAATTGGGAAGGTAGCTTATGAGCCCAGCATCCATAATTTTCAGTCCTTTTTTTAAAAAAAAATGAATGTATTTTTTTTAAGAGAGAGGGACAGTGAGTGAGAGAGAGAAAGAAACAACTTTTATTTAGTTTTTCATATGACTTTTGTTGTTCTGAGTCATCGTTGTGTATGTGGTGCTCGCGCATGCTGGGCAAGCGAGCGCCGTAACTGCCAAGCCACCGCTCCAGCCCCGCTTTCAGTCCTTTTAGAGTTTTGCGATGTGTCTGTGTGTGATTGTTACTGGGGATTGAACACAAGTATGGTCTCCCACTGAGCTGTAATATGACAATAATAATTTTTGGGGTGCTGGGGATTGAAACTAGGGGTGCTTAACTATTGAGCCACATTCCCAGCTTTTCCTTTTGTAAATTTTTAATTTAATTTAATTAATTTATTTATAGACAGGGTCTCACTAAGTTGCTTTGGGCCTCGCTTTGTTGCTGAGGCTGATTTTGAACTTGTGATCCTCCTGCCTCAGCCTCCCAGGTTGCTGGGATTACAGGTGTTCACTATTGTACCTGGCTAACAAATACCTTTTTTATTTTTATTTTTGGTACTAGGGATTGAACTCATGGGTGTTTAACCCCTGAGATACATCCCCAGTCCCTTTTATTTTTTTACTTTGAGACAGGTCTCACTAAATTGCTTAGGGCCTTACTAAATTGCTGAGTCTGGCCTTGAACTTGTGATCCTCCTGCCTCAGCCTCAGAACTGCTAGAATTACAGGCGTGTGCCACCATGCCCTGCACAAATAACTTTTTATTTGTTATTTTGAGACAGGCTCACACTTAGTTGCCCAGGCTGGCCTTGAACTTAGGATATCCCTCCCCAGTAGCTGGATTTACAGGTGTGGGCCACCATGCCCAGTTTCTTTTCAGAAATGCAACAGCGCTCAACAACAGCTGCTCTGCATGCTCTGAACCAGCAACAAGCATCTGTAGTGTTTCCCTTACAGACAGGAAGAAGCGGATGTAGGGGTGCCATCAAGCTGGGCACAGTGGTGCACTCCTGTAATCCCAGCAACTCAGGAGGCTGAGGCAGGAGGATCACAAGTTCAAGGCCAGCCTCAGCAATCTCAAGTATGAGTCTTTTGCAAAATGTTTGTTTCTTGTTCCTGCACCTCTGGACTCTGGCTGACTTAGTCTTTAGGATTCAGGAGAGGAGCGATTTCACCAGGGAGCATCATAATGGTTTCTCTAAATCATGAGCTGAGATTTCCACAGCCCGTTTTGTGTTCCACATGTCACTGGGCAAAAAACTAAAAGAGAGTTGGCTGCGGTGATTGATTCCAGTTGTCACAGGGAAATAGGATTGCTGTGACCCAGTGGAGGCAGGGAGAAATAGAAATGAAACCTAGTGGATCCCCCGAAAACACCTTTTCACAATATTCCACTCAGGTGGTTAAGAGACAGGCTTCTGCTTAGGTTTTTTTTTTTTTTAATATTTTTTTTTAAAGAGAGAAGGACAGGGGGAGAGAGGGAGAGACAGAGAGAATCAATTTTTATTGAGTTTTTCACATGGCTTTAGTTGCTCTGACACTTAGTTGTGTACGTGGGTTGCTGGGGTTTGAACCCGTGTACTTGTGCATG